>JAOTAV010086121.1:0-11936 GCA_026546445.1 Cyclargus thomasi | reverse complement strand
TTCACCCGCGCCCCTCCCCACCTCTACCCGCCCCGACGTTTAAGCCCAAATTTAATTCAATTTAAATATTTAACTTTTTATACAACGCGCCAAATAAACTGAATGTTATTACGATTGTAACTTTATGAGGCGTTATCGATACGGGGAACTCATAAACACTACCATAACGTCATTGATCGCGAGTCGCCGAAAGTATCGATCTCATGCATTGTGAAAAACGAGATAAACCAAAAAAAAGATTTCGTTTTGTGTGGAACATGCCTCCAGCGGCTTAAACAGGAATTAAGTATATTTTCAAAAGTTGAGACTTCATTTAAATTAATTATTATTTTTATAAATTTTAGACCTTTTTTTCACTCGTTCAGCCTCCCGCAAACTCCTAATCGACTCTCCTCCTACTCAAGTAGTAAATCTGAAGATTAATTTATGTAGGTACTAGGTAGACACTAGATAAATACAATATTTACTAACTAATATAATACCTGTGCGTTGTTTACTCTCAAAATATTATTTTATTTGGTCTCACTATACGCTTGGGATAACAAATCTAAGACAAACATAATAACTTCGGTAATGTACACAGTGATATTATATGATTTACCAATATTCGACATTTGCCGATACTTGTGATATTCAAGTAATATTCGGCTTCAATGTTGTAATGAATGCGTTATTTTAATAGGTCATGGAACATTCTCTGTAGTATCTTCTGACTGTGAGCTTACTAGGTGACTATGTATTCCACTAAATTAATGTAAGCTGAATGTTGAAAATAAACGTTTATTATATTTATTTATTATTATATCTTCTAATTTTACGCGTAATTTTAAATGTTTGTTCCATTTCCTGGCCTTCTTCTTTGACATAAAAAAATACAAAATAAAAAAATCTGTTTAGCTGTTCACATTAAATTATTATTTATAATAGATTTATAAACTTACAGGTAGGAAAGTCTGTGGGAGCGTCGTAAGCCGCGCTACACAGTAACGAGTTTCATGAATTTTCAGCAGCCGTATCTCGTCGCCAGCATCAAATGAATAAACTCCATATTTATAGCTCATCAGGGTCCCATCTGCATAATATTACAATCACATAGAATTGGATATTTTGTTTGCCGGTGTGATCCCGTAATCAACATAATTCACATATTTTATGAAGTTTATTGTGCGTGGAATATAACCTAGCCTATTGTTAATCTAGGATGCCGGCTGGCGCCATGCCAGGTTTCATCAAAATCGCTCCAGTCGTTAAAGCGTGAAGAAGTAACAAACACATACTCATCAATAAACACAAACATTCGCGTTGATAATATGTCGACCTCTGTGGCTCAGTCGGTAAGCACGGTCGCGGGTTCGATTCCCGCAGACGCGGACGGAGCAAAAAGTTTTTCAATGTTCCTGAGTCTTGGATGTGTATCATAATATACACAATAAAAATCTTAAATATGTGTATAGTATTAAAGTATCAATTATATTTCCGCTGTCCGGTACCCGTAACACAAGTCTTTCAGGTACTTACCACGGGGCCAGCCTAAAGTGCTGTGCGTCCTCCATAGGTAAAAAAAATATTAGTATGAGTCTGACAAAGACCTTCATTTCAGCGACCATTGTGGCCACCAGAGCTTCTCAGATCTTTATATAATATGTTCTTACCGAAACTGTGAACTATTTGACGACCTCTCAGGCGAAGTGATTGAACACACACATAAATTAACGTACCTAAATTTCTGCTGATAATATTTTTTCTTTTTAGTATTACTTTAATGTTAACTTTATTTCATCAGTTTTAACAAAGAGAGTGTTAAGGGAGAGTGGCCTTTTCTGACACAGGTGTTTTTGCACTTAATAGGGAGGGTCAACCTTTGTTTAATAATATGTATGTGTGAAATTTTGATCAAATAAAATATTTATTATTTATTATTATTTATTTATTTATTTATTAAGTGATTGAGCTCTTTAGTAGTTCACGCCGGCGGGTTCGAATCCCGCCGACGAAACAAAAAGTTTTTCAATGTACCTGGGTCATGGATATGTATATCAAATATGTGTATTATAAAATATAAATTTTAAATATGTGTATAGTATAAAAGTATTAAATATATTTCCGTTGTCTGGTACCTGTAACACAAGTCCCTCGGGTTCTTAGCACGGGCCAGGCTGACGTGGTGTGAAGCGTCCATAGATATTATTATTATTATGACTACTACTCATAGACATAGATACATATCTAGACTGTAAACGGCTAGTCCACCAGCAGTCTAGGGTTTAAGCTAATGAGCTGAGAACCGGTCGGCTATCCTTGACGTATTTGGGCCTGCGCACGCGCATCACATACACAGCGACACCATTACACCGTACATCTGGCCACAGCCAACGTCGACTCTATCGCAATCACTCTTAGGGTTCTGTACATTCGAGTACTAAAAGAAAATTTTAAGACAAGTAGGCATTCACAGGCAATGTATCTTTTAGGCCAAATGGGTACGTCAAAACCAAAAGGTGGAGCACCATTTCAGCAGTCTATTTATTACTAGTTGGTGCCCGCAAAATTTTCGTTCGTTGCGCAAAAATTTGAATAAAAGATTTATTCAAATCCGTTCAGTACTTCCTGAGATCAGCGTACAAACAGATAAATAGACAAACAGACAACTTTTTTTGTCGATATGTGTTCTATTACTGTGCCTTAACACAAAAAAAATTTCTTCAACACTTTTACAGTGCCCGATTCGACTTCAAGGGCCTCTTTCACCGCTTTCTGATAAATGACGGATAGGCTATCCACAAATTTTTATTGCAGATTATGTATGGAGAATCTGTTAAAAATGTCGTGAATAACCTATTCGATGCTGATCAGGAAGTGGTGAAACAGGCAATAAATCTAATAATAATAGTTAGAGCATTTCATAAATGTCCCTTGTTTATTTTTTAACCGTTTAGTCTAGAAACTTCGAGAACAATGTATTAGTACGAAGCGAAGTCTCGAGAGGGCACACATTATGTAAGAGCGGCGCGGGCGGAAACGCTCGCTGACCGTAATAAGTGCTGAGATCTCCACTGATACCGTACTCGGGTGAACTTCCATGTTCATACAACCGTGCGAGTGAGTTTATTTCAGTTATTTTCGGTGGTGAATTTTCGTGTTGTATAAAATAGTTGGAATATAACACTCTTTGAAGTCTTTTTGATGACAAAATCAATAATATCATAACAACTTTTAACAGCTGATTTCTTAATTTTATTGTCTACATGAGTGATAGATTACCGTTACTTTTAAAAAATTCAAATGTGTTCACACCTGGCTCAGTGTAACAAACATAGAACTTCCACCAGTAACATATTCGACGAATATGTTAACGAATATTACATTCGTATCTGTCGGCCAAACTATTTATGACAGTATTGAGTAACTAAGCTCTCGAGATAAGAACTTTTCGTTTACATGACACGTCCAATGAATCACAGCGAAGCCATATTGCTATATTGCGTTGCGTTTCCAACGAAATAACGCAGTGTATGCTTCGTCACGCAGCGGCCCGGTCATACGCGGCGCCCGACAGTACAACACAAAACAATGACCGAGAACTGCTATATTCACCCACCCAATTTTGCTTCTGTATATCGCTCTATAAAAATTTACATCCGAGGACGCCAAAATCAATGTAATAAAATATACTAGATGATGCCCGCAACTCCTTTTGTTGCCAAAATTCGTGTATCTCGCGGGAACCGCACATTTTTTCGAGATGAAAAGTATCCTATGTCCTTTTCCGGAACTCAAAGTATCTCCATTACTTTCAGCAAAGGCAGCTCAGCGGTTTGAGCGTGAAAAGGTAACGGACAGACGGACACACTTTCGCATTTATAATATAAGTATAGAAGTATGGATTTATGTATAGCGTTGGATCCCCGCTACGGCAACGCACCGCACCGCAGCGGATCGTGGCCTCGCTCCCAGCGGATTATCAGTGTCGCAAGTCTTCGGACGGTCAGCTGGCGCGGCGCGGCGCGGCGTTACTCAACCTCTGTAAAAGTTCACGCGCCTTTCTAACGCGTCAACCTAAACTGTTGATGAATCACTCGACTAAATGATGCACTGTTGTTAATTATGAAAATGACATGTTGGAAGTGAGCGCTTTATGTAATTTATTTCAAGTCATAACATTGTAAAGTGTTTATTTAAAGAAACAAAAAAAACGCTTAAAGCCGACCCGAGCGAAGTGCATGTCGCAGGTAAGTCTGTATCTCCGTAGCTACATCTCCTATAGAATACGAGGTTTGTACTTATTCTACAAGAAAATCATCTTCAATTTGAGACATTTACATATAGCAATGCGTGGTTAACGTAATTGTTATTAAGCCTACGAGGTTCTCATGCATATATTACTAGACTACCTCAGTCCTCTGCAGGGAGATCCCATGGATATAAACTGTATTGTGAGTATACACTATACAGCAGGTGTTTCGAGTGAGTTTATATACATCCGCGCCGTTTGCATAATATTTGCATTTGGCCGGAGCTGAATATAAACTCGTTGCGTAAGGATCCCCGAAAGTGATTGTAATATATCCAGCTTTCTCCGTCTCCGTCAAATACGTACATTTTGAACACGAGAAGCGTTTAAATGGAATAATCGTAGTAAGCCTTCTCTTTTATCGTAAATCCCCTTATACTTACATACTTTTATACTAATTTGTAGGTGGGAGGGTGTATTTGTTTGTTTTTTTATTTGCTTGACCTTCGTTCACGCCCTAACAAAGCAATCACTCGACTTGATTTTTGGCATATACTCGTACTTGAAAGCATAGAGAGTTCTTAATCAGTTTACCTAGCTGTATTTTAAATTTTTTGCTTGGTTCAGTTCTTACTCAGTTTACCTATTGTGGTAGTAGGAAATCAAGTAACAATTTTTGGGTAGATTTTTGAATTAATCTTAAAAATTATGGGGTTAAGGTAGGTAGTAAGGCGTAGCTATAGTTTGACCACAATCTCTGTACCGCGCCCTAGAAACGTTAAATGGGGCGAGGGACAGGAAAGAACTGGTCGTCGGCGTTGACGGCCAACTGACAGAGTAGCGCGGTTGGTAGCCCTCAACCGCAGCACCGCGCTCATACTCATGGCAAAGCATAGCGCTTGTGGTCAAGCTAGAGGCCCCGCCACTCACTAGCCAGGGAGGTAAGTCAAGATCCAAACATTTTCGCTTCTTTGCGGAATCGCCAAACGTACCTTTATACATACCTTTATGTAAATAACATAAGCGTTCGCTACGCCCTCTATCTTTTCCATACATTTTGTTTGGCGATTCTACAAAGAAAACAAACTTGGATCTTGGCTAAATCCCCTGGTCTACAGTTTTTATTGATGTATTATAGGAGTAATATACAAGCTTTCAGCTTGCCTAAAATACCCAAAAATTGCAACCAGCTCTCAGACTAAAAGTGGTATATACCTAATTTGGGAAAAATTCTAAACAAGATTATAGTATTTCGAAATATGTATTGAGTGTGTCAGTGTGTGTGTATGTGTGTGTGTGTGTGTGTGTGCGTTTGTGTGTGTGTGCGACAAGGGAATTGGTTGTGTATAGACTGTTGAGCAATTACTGACGTTGTTAATATTTATGATTCTGTTTGCGTATTTTTATTGAACTTTCATTTTTATGGGATAATAAGACGGAGTCGTGCGACAGGTGTTGATGTATTCATTCATATTATAACGTGTCATAGGCGAGTCTTCAATAAATACTTATTTGGTAATACAAGCTAATTAATATAATCATTTATAAATTTTTTATTGATTTTCAGAAAGTATTCCACATAAAATAAAGAAGGAAATTATCATAAAAATAGTAATTGTAATTGAAAAAATTTAAAAGAGTTAAGACCTAACAGGACCGTATAACAATATGGAAATGTTTATTAAGTTAAAATTGTTGTGCTATTTATACAGAAAACGAGATATCGCCAAGTTTCAGTTTAAAATAATATGTTAAATACAACGTCAAATAAAACTAAGATAAAATGATGACTACTAACTTTTAAAAGTTCATAAACTACATTTAAATGACAAACTTATGAAAATCCAGTGAACAAATAAAACAAGTCATCAGTCTAAAATTTTTTTATTGTAAAAAACAATAGATTCAAATTAAATACAAGTGAGCGTGCGCTTGTTGCCCGGGAAAAGTGCTGGTCTTCCGGAGCAATAAGGAGCATTCCATACCCGGCCCCGGCACCGGCGACCGGCGACCGGCGACCGGCGACCACCTCCGGGCGGCGACCACCCTACACCTTATAACACTGAGCCCTCCGCGGTGCGCGGGATGAGGGCGTCTGGACGTTCGGGAGGTCCATCGAAGAAGGATATAATGTCATGTATTACTCTACAATATTCAAACGAAAAGTATCGACAATAATTTTTGGGTTATATTTTACCGGAGCCGAGCGGTCCGCGTAGATCTCTGGCGGCGGTGACGGCTGGCTCGGTAAAACGCAACCACCTTGGCACGTCCCGTGCCGGCGCGGCCGGGCCGGACCCCGGCGGGCCGGACCCCGGCGGGCCGGACGCGGGGGGGCGGGGGACAGCTAGCAGAAATGGCAACGTGGCGCGGGGACCGCAGTCACATCTTGACTAGCTCGGTTGCTTACCTATCGATCGTCTACTCGAATTTCTCACTAAAATAAATAACTTAATCTAACACAAAAAGCTACTCGTCTGCCGCCGGCCTCGGGCCGACGTCGCGCCTATATCCTATATATTATAAATAATTTGTCCAGCTAGTACAATTTATAAATTCAAGCCGGCGAGCGCGCCGGCACCTACTTATCCTAGGGCTCCTAGACGTGCCCCCGAGGGGGTCAATTGACATTAATTATAAGACTCCACATATCTATAAACCTAATAGTCTCTACGATAGTAAAAGTCTCAAAAATGAAACGTAATACTACGAAATGCTTGACAGATGCGGTTCTCAGGACCAGTTATCCCGGCGACTTACTCGGAAGAGGGCGAGGCGTCTGTGGTCTGTTTCGACACCTCGTCCGTGACGGCGGCGGACTGCTCCGGTACTTTCGGCGCGAGAGTGGTTTCGAGAGACATCGTTGAGATTTCAGACGGTTTCGGTAGCTCTGCTGGGGCTCCGCTTTGGACTTGTTTTTTGGAACCGTCGGATTCCTCCTGCAGGATGACTTTCGTCGGGCGCCTGTTTATGGTCGGCACATAAGATTGAGTGATGATTTCGATGTCCTTTTTGTTCGACTTGTCCGTTTTGTTATCAGCTTTGTCCGACACGTTGTCGATGATGGGTCGTCGGGTGGTCGGCTCCACCTTGTCGTTGGGCGGAGGCGAGTCGGTTATGGTGTCGCTCTCCTCGTCCTCTATTTCGACGACCTTTTGTTTGTTGACGGCACCGGAGTTTTTGCTTTTGTGCGGCTGTTCCGTAATCGAGTTTAAGTTCCAGTTGTTATTTTTGCTCTTGTATCCCGCATTAACTGGGATGAGTTCTTCGGAATTGGAATTGAGAGATGCGGGTGCCGTCGTCTGATATTCTGAGTCAGGTTGCTCCGTGTGGTCCGGCATGGAGGCCACGTCGCCGACTAAGTTAATCAAATCGTTTAAGACATTGCTGTTCTCGACTGCTTTCGGTCGTAATATTATAGATGAAGACTCCTGCGCGTTTGGAGATATTTTGATGAGCTCGACGGCTTCCGTCGCGCTCTCCTCGGAATAGTATGGCGAAACGATGAATTCCGTCGTTTCCACGTATTCGTAGGACCTGTCGTCCTTCACCGATGGAACTTCGGCCAGTAACGTGATGACTTCAGATTCCGATGAATGTTTGGTCGGTAAGGATGGAAATTCTGTTGGATCAGTTGTGGACAGAAAAACTTTATCCGACTCGTTACTATCGACGATCCCATGGGGATTTTGGTCACTAGTTTCTATGGGGATAGAGCTGAATTCTGTCTGCGATGTTATTTCACCGGCGGTAGAGCTAAATGCGTCGTCTTTCGAATGAAATTGTTTAACATTTTCGGTACTATCTGCGACCTCCTCTGTGCCGGTTGTCTCGGCTTCACCTGAAGAGATAGACTTGCTCGATTCTTTAGTTGCCACAGTGTTGTCAGTTTTAATAAATTCGCTTTCCGTTGTAACGTCAGAAAAAAAATTCTTATCTTGAGAGACACCTTTCATGGATGGTTCCGTAGCATCTAAAAGTTCTCCCGTATTTTCATTTGATATAAGAGAAGGGGCGTCTAAGATTTCTTTTGGAATAACAGATCGCAAATCCAACATCGTGCTTTCACTTGGGGCGGCAGATTGTGTGCTTATCAGTAAATCTTTGATAGTGTCTGATGTAGTTTCTATAGAACGTTCTGTGATAGACGAATCAATACCAATAACACTCGAAGAAGAGGCGGTCGCAGTGTGTTTATGCTCCGGCACGGCGGTGGTCACCGGTTTACTCGTAACGCTTATGACGTCGTGGTCAATCGGTTGTTCATTTTCAATATTTTGATCGTCCTCGTGATTTCCCATTACGGAAAGATCATCCGGTATGGGGGGGAAGGCCGGGTTGTCTAGAGGTGCTTCCTCCTCCTCTATTATCGGCGCCCTGGTGGTGACGGGAGTCGGTGACGTCGCCGGTACTCCCATGAGAGGGATAATGTTGGGTACTTTAGCATAAACATCACTGGGACCATTCTCCTTGATAGCTAGTATAATTTTAGATTTGTCATCGACGTCAGTCTTCGTCACGCTGGAACCGATGACGGACATCGTCGACAGATCTGTCGCGGCCGAGTCGAGAGGCGGTGAGGCTTTGACGTCGGGGATACCGGAAGACACATCCGCTCCCGGCGCTTGTTCAGAAGTGACCTCTCGGGGTATGAGAGGTGACTTCGACGACGAGTATTCGACGGCTTCGGCGTCGGCTGGGGAGATTATCTCCTTAATTATAACGTCCGTTTTGATCGGAATTTCCGAGACCGGCGTTATTTCTTTGATCGTTATCTCCTGCTTGATCGGCTCCTTCGGCGGCGCGGGGGCGGAGTTCACGCTGGTTTCTTCGATGGAAGAAATACTTGGGATGGGCGAGGATACACCTGGCAACGATGTAACACCTGAAAATAAACACATAATATATTAAATAAAAACAATATTAAAAATATATAACAAAATTTCTTTTGATTTCTTACTTTGTAGTACAATTATTTATTCTGTGCTTTGTCCCCCGAAGTTATAGAAAATAACGGCCGCAGTCAGACATTTAACGATGATAATACTTCAATTCAGTGAGGAGCTTATCAGATGTATAGAGCTTTCACCGCTTACTGTTAAAATTTCTGTTAGGCTATCCAAAACTTTTTTGACAGATTCTTTATACAAAAGTTGTATCTGTCAACTAAATAGACTGTCTGTAAGCGGTGCAACATATCGGATAGTCTTTAAACAACTTTTTTGACAGGTGTTGTAAATAGAATCTGTCAAAAAAGTTTTGAATAGCCTAACAGAAACTTTAACAGTAAGCGTAGTTGTAGATAGCCTAATAGAAACAGCCCTAATTATAGTAATTATAATGACGCCTCGGAGTGACGCAGTCTCAAGATGCGAGACGTGTTGAATAAGAGTTCGGTCCTAATGTTATCAATATAAACCGGTATTCCAAGTGATATTTTTTTTCGAATTGCTTATTTCAATCGACAGACTTTGATAAGTTGAAAACAAATTATTAGTCGCGTCTAATAGCCATTCATTGAGATAATAATCGTACATGAGGTGAGCAAACGACGTGTGTCACGGACATTTTAGGGGCTGGCAGCCGCGTCCGTAAGTCACGTTTTCGGCTTTATACTAGAGCAAGTAACAACCTCTGAGCGGACAGTTGTCGTACTCCGGACAGCACCGTCCCGGCACGAGTCTCGGACGGCAGTCGTCTCGCAGGAAGCAGGCGATGCGACGACAGACCACCTCCCCCCCCTGACAGTAGCACACGCGGCACGGGTCCGCCGGGTCCACCAGCTTCTCGCCGTTCGCGTACACGCGCCCGTCCTGAAATTATCAGATGAGTAGCGTATACGCTTTTAAAAAGACCATATTTCGAGCCTTAAACACTTAACACGTCGTGTCGTCCTGAACACTATACAATTTTATTAACTTAAGGGCCTACTTCACCACTTCCCGATACGTTATCCGCAACTAATTTGACAGATTTTCTATACTTCATCTACCAGATGAGTTGTTAATTGACATACTTATCAGGGAGTGGTGTAACAGACCCTAAAACTTTCTCCAGTCGACCGCAGAAGACGACTATAGAAGATAAGGGTAATTGACAAGAACCCGTCAAAGGTATTTTAGATTTTAATTAAAAAACTGCCTTGTTTGTATCACATTACGGCTCGGAAAATGATTCTAAATAAACCGATGATATCAGACGTAATTTAAATGTAAACTTGACTCGCAAATCCTCTAAGCATTTTTTTCAACTTCTATAGTTTTGGGTTCCCTTTACTGAACATTCATAACGTGAGAAATGCATATCAGAATGCTTATAAACATGATATAGTAATAGATACCTGTTCGCAGTCGCACTGGTAGGTCGGGCAGCACTGATCGGGTCGGTGGAGCGCCTTACAGCCGGGCCGCGGGTCGCAGCGGTCGCGGGCACAGCGCACCTCCCCGCCGGCGCACGAGCACCGCTCGCACGGACCGGAACCCGGCACCGTCGCACCTGGCGCGTACGTCGTAGCGCCGACGGAACACCTACCTGGAAACGTCGAGAAGGTACGCGGTTATAAAGTTGTCTCCATCAGTTACGATGGGACTTGTCTTGTGTGATAAAAGACCCTTTTCAAAAGAGAGATAAAAATTATTTCTATACATAACTAGACTAAGGGCCTGTTTCATCGCTAACTGATAATGTTTCTGTTAGGCTATCCACAACTTTTTTACTTCATAAAACATCTGTCAAATACAGTTATGGATATATCTGTAAGCGGTGAAACAGGACCTTAATCTAGATTCTATCAATAATAATATTAACATAGAGGAATTAAGTATAAAATGTCAAAAACTTTATGAGATTCCAAGTTATTTTAAACAGACGATGAGAGTTTTACAACATACCTTCAGCAAGACCTAATTCACTGCTCGTCACATTCGGGAGAAGGCCCACGGGACCTGAAGTGGAAACAAAAACATCGTAAATACAGGTCACTCAGCATTCAATACATTTACTACAATCGTACAAAAAGGCTTTACATTTAATTTTCCTGAGTGCTCAGAAAATGCACTCATTTTGTTAAAATTCTAAAGATAAGTACAACAAAGATTAAAGTCTTGAGCTGAGAGAATTTTCTCGAAACTCCTATCTATTTGTTGGGTGTAAAATATTTATCCCTGGAGCCTCCCGGTCGGGGCGGGATATATCAGCCCCGGGGCTTTCCGAACGAAGCGGGATATAGTCGCCTTGCGGTTCGCGTCCCACATACCCGCAGCCCCGCAGTTTAGCGGAACATTGACCTAAATCCTGTGGGATATGGGACACACGTACGCTGACTTTTTGTAATTCATTTCCAAGAAGGAGGTCCAATGGTCTATGGAGGCTCGTGTACTATAGAATTCGACTGCCCCAAAAAAGAAGATTATGTTTTCTGAGTATATGAATAAATGATAAATAAAAATCATTTATTTCTGAGTAAATTTGAAACAAATGTTTTCAAAATGACTACAGGTTGACCTATCACCGGTATATACATATATTTAGACTTCAGTAAAACTTTTGACGTGACAACGTGTTATAATTCGATAGAGCTGGCTGCACGCACGAAAAAACATGACTCGTGCGGCGTTACCTCGCTCTGTGGCGTTCCGTTTAAGGCTTGGAGTGCAAGCGAGAGCGCGGAACATACAAATCTATTAAACAAATGAAATTGAAATTT
>JAOTAV010086110.1:0-11938 GCA_026546445.1 Cyclargus thomasi | reverse complement strand
CTGACTTGACTCTGACTGTATTGACGTTTTATTTTTACTATGACTAGACTTTAGACTTGACGAAATGTATGTAACGTCGCTAAATATTACTGGAACAAGAAAATTGGTTTCCCGCCTTTACTTGACACTGGCCATGGTTATAGCCAAAGCGCCATATAAATAAATAAATAAAAATAACTAAAACATATCTTAAAAAAAAATAAAACAATTCTTATGGTTATATAAATAAACTGCGGGTTAGTGTATGTAAGTGCGTGTGTACTTTTGAATGAATGTGTGTTCAAGGATTATATTATTACGAGTTATTTGTACACTTTAATTAGATTTCCATGTATTACATTTTACATTCCACTGTAAAATCTGAGATTACATGTAAATTACAAACTATTTCTCCAAGCCCCGTTAATGTAATAAGAGTTAAGACATGCGCAACACTCCCGCGATCTCTAAGCCCAGTCATCCCCGGTAATATGTACAAGTGCGGGAAATCCCCGGATTTGTACCCGATGAGATAGTCCTGTAAGTCTTGTAACGTGTTAGTATTTCGATTCGGTATTTGTACGCTAATCTTAATAATTACGACTTATGGCAGATTAAGTCTATATCTATTCTTATGGTTAACTTTATTGTTACACTAGAAGATAAAAGGAAATCCGTTACGCCCAGATTCGTTTATCGCGCGGGAACCGTACATTTACCCGGAATAAAAAGTTTCCTTTGCCCTTCCTCGGAACTCAGAGTATTTCCATACCTAAATTTCAACGAATTCGATCTAGCGATTTAGGGTGTGAAAAGGTACGACAGACATACTTTCGCTTTAATAATAATACTAGTTTTGCCCCGCGGCGCTACCCGTGGCTTAGTCGAGATTAAAAAGTACCCCATCTATTAATCCAATATCCCAGTTAGGTCCGTGCCAAATTTTATCGAAATCGGTCCAGTCGCTTAAGCGTGAAAAAGTAACAAACATAGTACACTCACATATTCACAAACTTTCATATTTATAATATTAGTAAAATAAAATTATTATATATTTCCCATTAATAATATTGTTTTAAACGCATTGTTTAAATATGACAGGTATTGTATATTACAAGCATCCATAGTGTCCATACGAATATTATAAAGTAGTTGGTGCCCGCAACTTCGTTGCACAAAAATTTGTATATCACGCGGGCACCGTACATTTTCCTCGAATAAAAAGTAACCCATATGTTGCCCAGACCGAACAGCTTTTAAACAAAAGATTTAATCAAATCCGTCCAGAAGTTCCTGAGATTAGCGCGTAAACAGATAAAGAGACAACTTTTTTTATCGACATGTATTCTATTACTGTTCCTTAGCACCCCCATATTAATTATTTTGTGAAAATATTAAATGTATAGACAGATGCGAAATTGTGCATGTTTGTGGCTTGTGTACCCTTGCTTAAAGCAATAAATCCACTAGATTTTTGGCATTGTCTTAGTTCAAAGCATGCAGAATAACATAGGCTACTTTTAAACAATTCGATGTTATCCAAGGAGGCTTTACAAGAATATTCGTTTTATTACAAGATTTTTAAATTCAACGCGAGCGAAGCCACTGGCAACAGCTAGTTTTAATTATGTAACAAGTACTAAGAACAGACACTTAACAAGAAATTTATTTACTCTGAGTCCAAAAACTGATGCCAGTTATTAGCAACTAGTTTCTGTCCGCGCTCACTTTTCATATAAACTTTTTGTGGATAGAATTTATCAAAACCCTTAGCAGATGACTATTGTCCATACATCTTCCTGCAAGACAATTTTCAGCCCAATGCGTGCAGTGGTTTGAGCTGTGCGTTAATAAAGATATCGTCATCGCGTTAATGAGTTTTATATTTATTACAATCTTCCATATAAACAAAATGCATATCTTAATATTTAATTCTTTTGTTTGTGTGCTTGTCACCAACTACTCCCATTGACTGGATCGATTTTGATGAAATTTTTTAATGTTTAAGGGGATTCGAGAATGGTTTAGACTCACATACCAAGATCGACAAGACAAAATCTGTCGGTTTCGCTAGTATCAATTAAAATGTTTGCCGTATTCATTTCAACCCCTGTAGTCCAAACCCCGAGATGGAAGTTAAAGAAATGTTCCGGCTTAGCGCAACTTCCCCAGTAACAATTGAGCTATTTGCATAATCTGTTATCGCGGACCGACGAGCCTCCTTAAATGATAATTACGAAGTGTTTCGGATTTATCACGTGACAATTGAGATTTGGAAGTCTTCTCTCGTATTGTTGTTATTATCTTATTAATAGAGCGTCCGTAGCCTAGTGGGTTACCTTTGGTTCGCACTCGAGAGGGTGCAGGTTCGAACCCAGTTGGAGGCGTGTACCAATGAGACATTTTCCGATTTCATTTCCTATTCTATTCTTGCTGCAGCATGGCTCTCCCATGACACTGAGCATCCGTATTATGTACTGATGTTCAGTGTCATGGGAGAGCCATGCTGTAGCAAGAATTGGCCGGCTCGACAGGAGTGATACCACGGCCTCACAGAAAAGTGACACGGCGTTATGCTGTGTTTCGTTCAGTGAGTGAGTTAACCGATGGCCCAAATTCCCTAATCCCCCTATCCCTATTCCCTCATAAAGGCCGGCAACACACTTGAGACTCTTCGGGTGTCACGAGTGTCCACGGCAGTTGTTTTCCATCAGGTGCTCCATCTGCTCGCTTGCCCCCTAATTATCATAAAAAAATGTATATAGGATACTGCTGCACCCGACAGATATCTTGCTGTGCGGATTTTTAAAATTCTCAAGTCTCCTAAAACACCGTATATATCCATATCGTAAAGAGTCTTTTTTTCACATTCGACCGTGAACACGTTTCTCGTTTACTATGGGACTAAAGGTCGCCCTGTGGTCGAGATCGGACCATAAACATTTCTGAAATCAATCGCAGATTTCATTTGGCACGAAGGTCTCGTTACCAGGCATACATTTTATCAAAATAAAACACAGACTTCAACCAGAAACAAAAGAGTATTTCGTGTATGATTATCGAGTCATGTTAAAATATTGTGTTGCGCGTATTGTGTGCGCATTGATTTATTTATTAAAAATATGCAAGATTAAAGCATTTTTCTTATATTATATTGGTATTCCACGCTCCTCCTCCATATAAACTATAACCAGAAAAAAATTCATGCTTTTACAGCTACGCGTCTTTCGTAAAAAGGGGTACAAAGTTTTCCGCTAGCGTACATGTACAAATCTATATATTAATATATAGATTTGTATAATGGGGGAAATTGAAAGAGAGACAGTTGACGGACCCATGTCATATGGTCGGAATATGACAATTCCACGTAAGTGATCTGTCGGCTGGGTTTGACATAGTTCCCGTCAAAATTACTCAGATCCACAATCAGCATCTGTTTCAACTTCTCTGATGTAGATGTGACCGTGAGCATCGCTAGGTGGCGCTGTACAAATCCCATATAAAATCTTAGGTGTGACGTTTACGGTCAAATATAAAAAAAATCGCATTCGGCACTCTGATTTTAATGCTTAGTGACTTGAGATAATATAACTAAGTCATGATGACTTAGTTATATTATCTCAAGTTAAACAAAATATTTGCAAATAGTGGACCTATTTAGTTATCCGAAAGATGTTAAATAAAAATACCACGATAATAGACAACTTGTGCTTTATTATTTATAAAATATATTATAAACATCGTCTAGAACTATAATTTCAACAAAGTGTTATAAATATGTACCGAATTAGCCATAACTATTGTCCTCAAAATACAAAGAATTTTTACATTATTTCTTTATCTTCAGTTTTTTTTATTATAATCATGTAGGTAAAATAGTATTTACGGTAATATCTGTAAAACTTAAAACGCAATACTAAACTAAGTAATTTTTTTATTTCGCAAATAGCAACATTTTTGACGGGTTTCAATAACATCTCATGAATATTTTTGGTCGTATATTTCATCCTTCGCAATTAATTTCTTACACTTCCCATTCACGTAATCTTTTATTTGTCTTCTTTTTTATACTTTTCTCCTAGTCTTCTTTATTTTCTCCCGGAGACCCGACTAAGAACCACCTAGTTCTCGCTCTGACGGCTGAGTTCCGAACTAGTCTCTTTTTGTCGTCAAGAGATGGCGCTAATTCCAAAAGCACGTCTCTCTTGTACGGCAAAAGCAAAACTGTCTGATACGTGTTGGCGATTTCATAGAGACATTGAAGGCTCTTTATCCGTACATCCTGAAAATATTTTAATTAACTAATTTCTCCTTGTTTTAATACTTAGAAATTGTTTACGAAAAAAGCATTAACTATTAAGATCTGACTGAATCTATTGTTGTTTTGTATCAAACTAAAATTTTAGTCTCGGTTAGTCCAAGTATTAGGCAACCATTAATATATCAAGTTGTGTCCAACTTTTTTGTACATTTGAAAATAAACTTGACAGACAAAAATATATACGGCCGACCCTTTAACCTCCTCGTTTTTGGAAACCGGTTAAGTGTGTTCTTTGGAGGAAAGGAACTGTTTTCTTCTATATAATATAAAAATAATTTTAAACTAACATTCTACGCAAACTTACCATAGATTTAACATAAGTAGACAACCTGACGAGCCGCGGCAAAACGGTCTGTAAGCTCTGAGCTACAGTGACGTGTTCGGCTTGCACGAAATGTATAAGGACATCCATCATGACAATTAACAAGTCCTTGTTATCGAAATCTAATGCGTCGATTAGTAAGGGAGCGACCTGAAAAAATTTAGTTAAAAGTAGTTGTACCCAATAATCTTTCATCCCTTTCATTTTACGATGTTAATGATTAGAAGTTCAACAAATACTTGCTAAATAAATAAAAACATTTGTAGATGTTTTGTATTAGCAAAGTTATATTGCACGACAGAAAACACGATTTCGGTAGCAATCAACGCCATCTATCCAAAGCAATGCGAACAAATTTATGTATATTGGGGAAAATTGAAAGAGAGCCAGGTGACGGACCTACGTCGTTTGGTCGGAATATGACAGTTCTATGTAAGTCGTGTTCTGTTCATACAGACAGTTCTATGTAAGTCGGCTGAGTTTGACATAACCCGACCAAATTACCTAGATCCACGATCTGTATCTGTTGCAACTTCTCTGATTGTACATTAAGAAAAGAGCAAATCATTAATGCAATAATGCTTAGGTGTACAGTCTTAGTAAGTCATTTTAAGGTGAAATACCACATAAACAACACCAAACGGCGCGACACTTTACTTCCTTAGAATTGACCTCATAAAAATCAGCTTCACCTCAGTATGAAGTCAGGTCTATGAAATGTTGTGGTGAACGGGCGCCGAAAGGGAAGATCTTCCGACCAAGCGAAATAGCATGCTTGCCGGTCAGGGAGATCATCGTATATACGACGAACATAAAAGTGTCGTGTCTCATTTTTTTAACGATATTTAGGGGGCAAGCGAGCAGACGGGTTACCTGATGGAAAGCAACTGCTGTCGCCCAGGGACACTAGCGACAACCGAAGAGTCGCCAGTGCGTTGCCGGTCTTTTATGAGAGAATAGGCAATGGGAATTGGCATAGGGGATTAGGGAAGTTGGGTCACCGGTAAAGTCACTCACTGAACAAAACAAAGCACAACGCCGTTTCACGCCAGTGTGAGGCCGTGGTATCACTCCGGTCGAGCCGGCCCATTCGTGCCGAAGCATACAGTTTTACCTTAATCATAGAAAATTGGCGAACACACCATACATTAATTTTTAATTTCTATTGCATACAGTAATATTTCTTACCTTGTTAATTTCACAATTAACAACTGTCTTAGGTGTATCCCGGATGACATAAGCCCAGCTCAAATAATATGCCTCTTTGGCATCCTCACTCGGTGTCTGTTTGTCCATTAATCCCACAAAACTCTGGAATATTCTCTGCCTGTGGAACAGACTAGTTCTACAGTGGTGACGGACGTTCAGACATTGTGTGGACTCCGACATGATTGTGTGTATTGCTTCAGCGCCGTGACTACTGTAGACTGGGTCCAATATTGAAAGTGTTATCTGAAACGTATAATGATGATGTTAATATTTCAAAATTATTTTGTATATTTTATGTACTAAACGCTTATTAAAGTTTAATTATCAAAAAAAACATTGCTGCCTTCGAATTTCAACGCCATTACTAAGTACCTACAACTAACTTTACTAGTTGTTGCCCGCCACTACAGCCTCGTGAAACTTTATAAATTATCCCATTTTTACAACATTTTTTGATTACTGATCGGATCCTATTAGTTTGTAGCGTGATGTTATATAACCTATAGCATTCCTGGGTGAATTAACTAACCGACACAAAAACAATTTTCCAATTCTTAGCCCATTTAAACAAACTAACAAACCGTTCAGCTTTACATTATTAATATAGGTACAATACATAGCAGTGTTTATATCAGAAACAACCTTACCTTTTGTAACCAGAATTTGAAATGTTCACTTCCTCTCATTACTAACGCTTTCGTTATAAAACCATACAAATATATTAATCTCGGGCATAACTTTTCGTCTTTAGTACAGTCATTTAAATAATTCTTTATCATTTCATATAAGACTTCGAATTTCGCTCCGTGCTCAGCCTTGTTTAGGAAATGTGCTATTAGATAGCTAGTTTTCTGCCTAACTGTACTATTTTCACTATCTAAAGCTAGATTCATTGACAAATTAATAATACCGTCCATGTACTTGTTCCATACATTTTGATGAATAGCTGTGTATAAAGACTGCAATATTAGAAAATAGTTTTTATTGATAATAGTTTTTTCCAACAGCATTTCTGTGTGTTTTTCTAGAATATTCGCTTGTTTTTCCTCTGGCAAACTTGCTATTGTGCTCGATATCAGTTCGTAGCCATGTGACAGAGATTCTTGGGAGACGTTTACATCATTCATTAGCCATGACAATATGGAATCTACTAATCCATGATCACTCTCGATTTGAACTAGTTTTTCTTCGGTATACAAACTTGTGTCTGATAGTGATCCATTCAGAGCTTTTACAGCAATTAGTGCCTCTTCGACATTAGTTGCAATCAATTTTAAAATTTCACTAATAATCATTTTGGTAAAGTCATCTAAACTAGCCAAACTAGTCAATAGGTTAAGTCGCTTCTGCAAAATCACTTTGTCATCCATCAAATTAGCCAAATCACATTTTCCTTTTACTACCAAATCCATTATCACTTCAGGATACTTTTTCGCTATGGCGTGTACGGTTTCTACGCTATATTTCAATAGCTCGTCATCGTTAGAGTTTTGTATGTTGTATATAAGGATTTCAACAAACGGTACCACTAAATCCATGCTCAAAACATCTTTGACTCGTATTAAAGTTTTGAATCCAGCAATTTGATGGTCCCTTGACGGAACACTAGCAGTCGTCAAACATAGCTGAGGTATTTCCCGCACTTGCACTACCTCATCCAAGACGTCCCAATGCTTTACAAGTTCATACAAATCACCCAAAAAATCCAGACTTGCCGTTTGTAACTTTCCTGATGTTTTGAATTCGTAATAAGCTATAACAGCTGGTATCATAGATTTGGTGATTATAACACAAGATTCCTTGGAGGAATTTGCTACTGTTAGTAAAACTTTTGACGCTTGCAAAAACTGCATTACTGTGTTTGAATCGGCTATAGCAGTTTGTAAGGATATTAGGATGCCTTTTAGAAAGTTTTCAAAAGCTTGATCTGTACTAGCGGTGGTAGCTACTTTAGCTACCAGAGCCTGTAATGTTTGGTGAGCTACCATCTTTAATTCATCATCAGTTTTATGAGTTATTTCCCTATGAATCGAGGACCATAAAGTTTTTAAAAATGGCGTGTAGCTTTCAGCTTTGAAGGTCTTACAGCTGTCAGCCTGAAAAGGTAAATTAAGAATGATTAAAATTTTGTTCCTTCATATTGTGTTTATGTTCAGGAGTAATTAAAACTAAAAGGTGTCATTCTAAAAAGATACATTTTTTGACTTAATTATTCATAGACTGTGGTCAAAGCAACATAAAATGATACTTAACTTTCTTGTTTACATATATTAAGTAGAGAAGTAAATTTTAACTACATATTATATCATTTAATTTGCCACTTGCCAAAAAATTTTATGATTACTTGAAGTTAATAACTTAAAATTAAGTTAAAATTTATACCTACTTATCTACTTAACCAGATATTACAGTCACTATGTATAGAGTAAAATGTCCCATTCCACATTTTACTTTAGAAACAACCTGAAATATACACTTACCAGTAACTTTAAAGAGTCTAACTTAGCTATTCGTAAGTTAGAATCCAATTTTTCGACAAGTAGTATCAGACATTGCTCCCCAAACTCTGGGATAGCACACAAACATGGACTTAGAGCCGCTGCTAAGTCGTCCCTGGTTACCGGTGCAGGATCGTTAGGAGAAGGGTGGAAGTCAATAGGATAGTAGCAGGATATGACCTCAAACATCTCTTCAACGAGGTGCCCAATAGGTATATGTGATAGGAACTTTGGTAAGAAATTGAATAAAAACAGAAGATTCCTTGGATCTCTCTCTCCATCCATTGCTGATATGACACCATAGAGGAAGTCAGGACCAAGTGTCTTCATATCTGGAATTAATAAAAATAACATTGTTATGTATTTAAAATTTCAATGATGTCTGAAAATATATCCTGAATAACATTCACAGTGGACCTTCGATAGTCTGATTAATTTTTTGCAGAGCAGGTTGTAGAATGTAAATTATTCTCTTCAGCCCATTGCCAAAGTCTTGTGATGTGTCGGATTATCGGGGGTCCACCGAAATATAACACCGAAAAATGTGTGCAAAATTTTTTTACTCTAGAGACTTAGTTTAAAAAAAAATCATTAGGTCCTTATTCAAAACAAAATAAATTTTTAATTTTAGTTCATACATATTATTGAAAAAAAGTAAATCATGTTATCATACATAATTACTGTTCCTATTATTGCTACATTAAGACGCTAAACCTTTGACACTCACTAGATAAGGACTGTCATCAAGTAAATCATCATAATTTATACACTAACTGACCAGGCAAACATTGTTTTGCCAAAAAAAATTAGGGTTGTACTACCCCTAGGGGAATGAAAAATAGATGTTGGCGGATTCTCATAGATATTGGATAAACACAAAAAATTTCATCAAAATCGGTCAAGCCGTTTCGGAGGAGTATGGCAATGAAAACTGTGACACAAAAATTTTATATATTAGATATAATAAAACAGTAAACATGGTGTGTCTGAACAATTAATATTTTTACAAACTAATCAATGTGGGTGGCTTAGGAACAGTATACATAAATAAACAAAAAAAAATTATTTGTTTGTCTGTTTGTACGTGCTGATCTCCGGAACTTCTGTATGGATTCGAATGATCATTTTTTAATTAAAATCTATTAAGTTTAGGCAACACATAGGACACTTTTTAACCCAGGAAAATGTATGGTTCCCATGAAGCACAAATTTTAGTGCAATGAAGTTGCGGGCATCAACAAGTTTTAAATAAAAGGGGTGATTTTTTTTAAAGGTGGAGGGAACCTTACTGGTTTGGGAAGGAAATCTTGTTTAATACTAACTGTTGCCCGCAACAATGTTTGTGTGATAAAATAAATTTTTTTAATTCCTACCAGTAGTTCCTGAGATTAATATGTTCAAACAAACTTTTAGCTTTATATTTTTAGTATAGATTTGACTGAATTAAGAAACTAGTATTAAACTAGTTTAATAACCTCACTTTAGCCTGATTAAAATAACTTGGTGTAAAATTTCAATACCAACCAAGAGCAAATTGAGCAATACGAAAAAAAAAGCACATAAAAAAATTAGGCCTGTCCTTATGCCTTAAAAACAATATAGTGTGATTTAAAACAACTTACATTCAACATCTCTTTCCATTAACTTTTGAAGGGCAGAATATATGTGAGACCTATCCTGCCTCACCTGTGACTGACAAGACACTTCCCGAAACAAAACCGAAAAGTATTCACCACAACTATGTACATCAAAATTATCCATCATCATTATTCTTAAATAACCCTCTAAAACTGGAGGTATCACTCGATGATTATCTTTCAACCGGTCAATATAAAACTTGGATATGAACTTTAGCTGCATAGCTGTTAGGTAATCTTTTGGGATTTCTTTCAAAAGTTTAGTGAAAAACCTCATTCCCTTTTCTCTTAATTCTGGCTCCTTATTAGTTAGAACGCCTGCCATGTTCTCAACTATATTTGTAATATCAATTCTTCCCATCATCAAGTCTGAAATTTTTACATAAACACTAACCATTGCTACACAAATGGGCAAGTTACTAAATGCAAAAGACTACAAACTATACAAAATATCTGACAAATTATTTTTTTACCTGAAATAATGTTATTTGTTTCTTCAAATATGCTCTCAGATTTAATTATTTCATCAGCCAAATCAGGCCTAAGCCAAATAGAATCCATATTGTGATGTATTTTATGATAACTATATTGTGTTACTCAACCAAAGCCTTGCTATTTTTTTGTGTAAATCGTATTATTAGTTTATTACACCGAACTATATAAGTACCAGTTTACATTTTTATCTTATTGAGCCTTTTTTCTGTTTCTTATAACCGTGAAGATTTTTCTAGGAAGTGAAATTTATAAAATATGAGATTTTTTTGCTTTATTATTAAATTAAAACTTGGTAAAAACTATTGATTTAACAATTTTTTAAGATTTGGAAAGTTTTAATTTTCAGGTTAGTAATTTTTTTAATTCCATCCTCTTCTTCGCTCTTAATAAAAGGTTTGTTGTTGCATACGCATAGGGGCATAGGCCAATGACAGGCTTTCAGTCAAAGCGAAAGGGCTAACGATTGCCGAACGCTCGTTATTCTTAGAAGAAGCGACCAAATGCATTTAACGTTCGGACGAACGTTGAACGAAATGGACCAAATTAGACCGTCCCATTCCTTTAGCAATGGCTAGAAATTTGCAAAATTTAAAATAATAATGTCAATGTCATTAAAACATTTTTTTTTTACTTTGACAATTGACTAATGTCAATCGCGGATCGCAGCATGATTTTTTGTTAAGGTTGTTGTTGTTTGGAAAGGACTTCCGCAAGGATCTGTCCTTAGCCCATTGCTGTACAATATCTACACAAGCGATCTTGAGTACTCTGTAAGTTGTTTCTGCAGCATTCTTCAGTATGCGGACGATTTAGCATTATATGTAGCAAATAAGAATATTATGGAAGGGTTCAACCGTCTAAATCTTGCCGTGTCCTATCTAAGTAATTGGTTAGAGTGTCATGGTCTATCAATTTCAATCGAAAAAAGTAACGTAATAGTTTTTTCTCGAGCTAAATACCTTATTCCTACTGTTGATCTAACATACAGCGGTCAAGTGTTTCCTGTAAAGAATAGTGTTAAATATTTGGGCCTTCACTTAGATTCTAAATTATCTGGCGTTAACCACATAAATAGTTGTTTAAAAAAAGCGGAAAGGAATTTAAATATTCTTCGATCACTGTCAGGTGTTTGGTGGGGATCTCACCCTTACGTCCAAAGGCTTATGTACAATGCATTAATTCGTAGTCATTTAGATTACGCATCTTATTTGTTGGAACCTTGTAGCAAAACTAGTTTAAAATTGTATGATAGACTTCAGGCGAAATGTTTGAGGGTTATCATAGGTGCAATGAAATCATCACCCATTAATGCGCTTCAAGTGGAATGTGCAGAACCTCCTTTAACTCTACGTCGACAGTATTTGTCAGATAGATTTGTATTTAAAGTCTACCAATGGTCCTGCCATCCCCTTATTAATAAACTATCGTCTCTCTTACAGCTATCGACTAACAGTTATTGGACGCATAAAAATTTACC
>JAOTAV010086099.1:0-11940 GCA_026546445.1 Cyclargus thomasi | reverse complement strand
GCTCCGTCGGCGGGATTCGAACCCGCGACCCCCGGCGTAAGCTACCCACGCGCTTACCAACTGAGCCACTGAGGTCGCCAAAAATGTTGAACGGATAAACAGAATTTGACGCGGGAAAAACCGCCAACATGGGTATATACTACCATAGACAAATTATTTTATATGGTATAATTTCTCTATGATACTACGTGCTAGAATATTATAAAATTCATTTCAAAGTAAACGATGCATACTCCCATACTTTTATTTATAATAATATAAATGCGAAAGTGTTTCTGTCTGTCTGTCTGTTACCATCTCACGCCCAAAACCCTGAACCGATTTTGCTGAAATTTGTTATGGAGATACTTTAAGTCCCGGGGAAGGACATACGATACTTTTTTTCCCGAAAAATGTACGGTTCCTGCGTGATAAGCGAATGCTGGCGCAACACTAGTCAGGAAATAAAGGAAATATCGATCAAAGATAATTATGTAATTCCACGGCAATATTGAAATTGAAATACGGAACCCATTGGCGAGAGTCGTGCTTAACCAATATTTTATAGGGCGTTATTAAACAGGGGTGGAAGGAGGGCAGATCGAGCGTAGATACTGTTTGTTTTATGATAAGAGTTTTTCCATGTAACCTGTGTATGACATTAATGTTTTAATGTCGGAGGTTACGATTGTATTTTTAAAATTTTCGAATAGGATCGATGGATATGTAAAATAAATAACAAGAAAAATCGGCTAAGTGCAATTTACACTTTCGCACGAAGAGTTCCGTGCCAATAAACGTGTTTTCGATGGTAAAATATAGGTTTACTATATAACTAGGCTTGCCAACTCATAAAAAAGTATTTCGGGGATTCCCCAGCTTGAAATCCGAGGTGTATTAGGGGAGACCTAAAACATTTTAAAACTGTTTAAAAATAAAAGTATACTTTTAGACATTTTAATATGTAATGTAGACCATTTTAATTAACGAAAATGAAACCGCGGGAAAATTTCAGTTTTATCCTAAAATGTCCACGCGGAACGCGGATGAAGTCACAGCCAAAACCTGGTATAATATTATAATCACTAATTTTCGAGACAAAAGTCGTCCCGTAAGGGGACACAGCGGGACGGTCCGAAATTCACCTCATCCAAATTCACACGACACAACAGATCAAGTCGTATCAAGCAATAGTGCGATAAAGGATCATAGCGATATCTATTATGAAATGAAATAAAGTGGGAAAAATACACGTTTGAAGTTTGAGAGTCCCTCAAATATTTAATTTACTTTTTTTTAGAATTTTTTGTGATAGCGGCATCAGAATCACATATTCTGTTAATTTCAACTTTCTAGCTGTTACCGTTCTTGAGATGCAGCCTGGAGACAGACAGACGTAGGACCGACGGGCAGACGGGCAGACATAGAAGTCAAAGAATTAGGGTTCTGATTTACCCTTTGGGTACAGAACCCTTTAAGATTATTAAAAGGCTTTTATTATATGTTAGATGTACTCTCAGTAATCGGATGAGCCAAGCCACGATGGGGTCGCGTCGTTTAATTACCTAGTTCCTATTATCAGATCAGCTCAACGGGACAGGTGAAAGTAATTGAAAGCTTGTAAAAAATGCGAAACTGTGCCTGTTCTGTTCCAATCAAAGTATAGTTTATAATTAAAATTAAATTTTTCAAATAATTATTTAAATATACTACTGGAGGATAAACTATCAAAAGGTATTCATAAGGTTCATAAACAAAACTACAAGCCGCTCGCAAAATAACAAAACAAAGTTTTATTATTTCTAGCTTACAAAGGCTATAGGTATTTTCTAAAGCGTTTGTTATTTTCAAAGGCTGTGTGCGGTGTGAAGTGCCAGCATAGTCCTGAATAAATTGTCAGGTTTTTAGCTACATTTTATCCTTTTTACTAGCTCACTCGAGATACGTTATTTCTGTTTGTTATACCTACATTATGCTCGCATCTTCTTTGGCCAAAAAGTTGTTTATCTAGAGAACCATAAAGTTTTCCGTAATAAAGTATCGCGTGTCCCCCACCGAGTCTCAAAGTATTTCCGTACAAAATTTCAGCGATACCGATAGAACAATTGCTTTGGACACAATCGCATCCTTATAATATAGGTTAAATAGATACAATAATGAAAAATTCTTTCTTTAAACTACTTTTAAATCTCTTTTTTTTAATTTATTGAGATCTGGATGCGAGTCCTTTGCTCAAAATGTCTTTCTTTGAGTAGGGTTGCCAGGTCGTTATACCTACGGTCAGACGGACAGACGGGCATTTAGCCGGACATTTGGCTAAAAAACCCGGACACACGAATATTAATACGAAAATTAAATTTTCAATAATATATTATTGAAAATTTTATTTTCGTATTAATAGGTACGATAAACATGTTTTTAAAATCAAGTCTTTTCAATATTTACAATCAAGCAAAATGTAAAAAACCTAATAAAGCCGGACAAGACGGACACCGTTTATTTGGCCGGACATGCAGTCAAAAAGCCTATGTCCGGCTTTATCCGCCGGCAAAGCTATCTACGAGTAAGTAATGAAATAATATCAAAATCCGTTTCAAACTTAAAAGCTACTTTTACTTTGCTCTTTCAGCGCTGCTAGTTTTACACTCGACTCTTTGTGACAGGGAACATATTATACAAAATCTAAAACTTTACTTTAGCTGTGTTCGACAACACCCCGAATAGATTATAATATATAGGATACTTGAAATAAACTAAAATGACAAAACGTATTTTAAAAAGTATTTTAAACAGCACAACTCTAAAAGACCTGTAAATGCCGTGAAACACATTTTAATTAAAACAAAATTGTGTCAAAAGGTTTAATAGCGGCTGGGCTCACAGATTTTAATTTGTGTGGATTCGGGAATGGAATTATTTTAATTATCATGTTACCGGCTATCGAATGACAAGATGGCGTCGCTCACAAAATGGACACTTTTTGAAAAACTCTCTTTTGTATTTAAATTTTTTGTTTTTCTGTGGTTAATTGACTGATGCAACTTTTTCTAAAATCCGTTTTATCTCTATAAATGTTTGCACATTAAATCCTAGTGTTTTCTAAAACGGCTTGACCTGTTTTGTTGAAAGCTTACTACTTATTGGGTGAGTTTTAATGTCCAAAAAATGTCACGTATGCTCTACTAAGTTTCTCCTCTTTCATATTGACAAGACGGTTAGGTTAGCGGCTAACCTAACCTCACTGATATTAAGGAAAGACTTAGGTTAGGTTAGGTTGACCTAACCTCACCGATATTGAGAGGTCACTTAAGTTAGGTTAGCTGCTAACCTAACACTTAGGTTAGGTTTGTGACTTGCCTGACCTCACTCATATTAAGAAGATTCTTAGGTTAGGTTAGTGGCTAAGCTAACCTCACAGATAATTGAGAAGACACTTAAGTTATACTGAGAAGACACTTAGATAAAGTAAGCGGCTAACCACTCATATTGACGAGACATTTAGGTTTGGTCACCAGCTAACCTATACCTTACTCATATTAATAAGACACTTAGGTTAGGTTAGCCGCTAACCTAACTTAAGTGTCTTCTCAATATCTGTGAGGTTAGATCAACCTAACCTAACCTAAATCTTTCCTTAATATAAGTGAGGTTAGGTTAGGTTAGTAGTTAAGTGTCTTCTCAATATCAATGAATTCAGGGCTTCTGCTAACCTAACCTAAGATAATTTTCAAACGCGACCTCTAAAATGACCATATGAAGACCAATAAATAGCCGAACAACATTACCGGGTCAGCTATTTGATAATATCAAAAACGGAGCCAGAATGCGGATCTAAGTAAATTAGTCGAGTTATGTCAAACACAGCCGACAGATCACGACTTACATGGAATTAACATATTCCGATCAAATGACGTAGGTCCTTCAAGTGGCTCTCTTTCAATTTTCTCCATCGTACAATATATATGACATGTCGGGGTATAATGCAAGTTTCGATATTGAGTGGATCATTCAAACGAAGCCAAAATTTCCGAGGATTTGTCATTCAAAAATACCTTTTCATTTCGAGAACAAATGAGGCGAATTAGTAAATTCGATTGTTGTAATGAACCTTGTAAAGAAAACAAAAACAAGATGGCGGATTATATTGTCATAGATATAAAAAGCTTGTTGATGCAATTTAAAAAACCGGCTTCCAAATGCTGGGAATACATTTCGAGACAAACCCCATGCAAAATGTCTGTTCTAAGGTTAGCTGTGTGTAGTTAAATATGAAATCACTAGCTGTTGCCCTTGACTACGCCCGCGTAAAACATTTTTTGATTACTGCTCGGTTCCAATTGGTCGTAGCCTATAACCTTAGATTAGAATTTTCCGATTCCGGCCAGTAGTTCCTGAGATAAGCGCGTTCAAACCAACAAATAACCTCTTCAGCTTATATTATTAGTATAGATACCCTTGTAATATTCACCCTCACATAGCTGACAAAACATGGAATTCAAATGAAACATGATGTCACTGAGTCTCACGTGAGCCGGGAAGAGGATCTCAGAAATAAAGTGTTGTTTTTTTTGGAATTTTCTTATGCTTACTTTACGTCGTCAAATATATTAAAATCGCATTTTTTATGATGTTTAGGGGGCAAACGAGCAGACGGGTTACCTGATGGAAAGCAACTGCCGTCGCCGATGGACACTCGTGAAATACGAATCCGTGCGTTGCCTGCCTTTAAGAGGGAATAAGGCATAGAAATAGGGATAGGGGATTATGGAAGTTGGGCCACGGGTTAACTCACTCACTGAACGAAACACAGCACAATGCCGTATCACGCCAGTTTTCTGTGAGGTCGTGGTATCAATTCGGTCGACCCGGCCTATTCATGCCGAAGCATGGCTCTCCCACGGCAATAATAATTATGTACTTTAAAATTATTCATGTACTTTTTGGTATTTGGTATTTTAACATTTTCTATATTGTATTTTTGATAAATATAACTTGGCATGGAATTTCATACAAGTCTTGATGTTTTACATGAAGCCTGGGGCCAACTTATGGCGACTCCAACGTTATCAAACGAGATGGCTGCGAGAATGTCACATCTATTAATCACTAAGTCTATGACCGTACTTGTGTTTGTGCTCAAGTCTGTTATAATTAAAGATGTTTAATGATCTATCCGTTTCAATACTAATTGCCACTTATTTAAAGCTCAATATTATTATAGGATCACAGTGAAAGATTAATTCGAAACCAGTGGCGTAACTATACCGTCCGAGGCCCGTGGCAAATTTATTTTCGTTCCACTATGTCAAACCAAAACAAAAACACGTCAAACGATTATTGTAAAAAATAAACGCTTGTCTAGGAGGGCTCATCGAGGGCCCCTTCCGGCTGGGGATCCGTGGTATTTTGCTTGCCACCTTGTAGTTACGTCAATGTTTGAAACCAAAGAGTAAATAAACTGATTGTAGGGGTTCGAGAGTTATTCCTTTGGTTAACTTACTGACTCGACCACACACACCTCCAGCCCTTTTTCATGCCGATTTTCTGTTATGCCGTTGTTTTCATTCAGTCCATGAGTCTCCCACGGCGCGTATGTACTTAAAGATCAGAAAATGTCTCATATGTACAAGCCTTCACTCGGGTTTAATAATAATAACCTTGTCCCTCTCGAATGAGTATTGCTTAAGAATTTAAGACGAGTACAAGTTTTTGAATATCACAGAACATTACACAGAAGCGGCAAATCGATTTGGCTCTGGAGTCTAGAATCTGGATGCAATTTCCCGTGAATGGTAAATATGGCTTTACGTATTACGATATCATTCAGGGAATTTCGCCTTTGGATTATATCCTTTACCTGATATTATATAATCCTGTTTAGATCACTCGACATCAAACAGCTGTATACGAAATCATGTACTGGTACATAAAACAAAGTGGTTATGCTCAATGTAAAAGTAGCAGGGCTAAAAAAGGTTGATTTAAACGAGATCTACTTAGCAGTTAATTTAAATTTAATTTATTTTTCAGGGTTCCGTACCGAATGGGTAAAAATGGGACCCTGTTACTAGGACTTCCGTCCGTCTGTTTGTCTCTCTCCAGGCTGTATCTAAAGAACGGTAATAGCTAGAGAGTTGAAATTTTAACAGAATATGTATTTATATTGTCGCTCTAACAACAAGTACAAAAAAATAATGAAATATTTGCATTTTCGTTCCAAACTAAGATGCGTAATAATAACGATAAATTCGACGCGTTTGTCATCAGCGGCGTGCTTGGGATGCCTGCTTAAGATCAAAGAGGTTCGATTCCAACCATTACAGTTTAATGTTATGACTTTGTTTTATAAATTTTTTAAATTTCCAAAACTTTTATTTTTTTAAAATTTGAAACCTTTTTATACATTTAAAACTTTAAAAAATCGTTTTTACAATTTTTGGCTCTGTACTGGTACGGAGCCCGAAATCACCTGGCTGGTTTTTTACTTTAAATTTCCAAAGAATGCTACCTATTTACAGCTACAGAACCCTTCATGGACGAGTCCCACTCGCACTCAAACCATTAAATTCGTCTCTTTTTTAACCATTGAATGAAGAATTATTAAATGTAACGTTTAAAACATTTCAACAGTATTTTTGGAGAAAAATTAACAAAAATACGTACGGTGTAAAAATATTTTCGGTTGGTAAATAATAATAGGGCAAACGACAAATCGAAAATGATAAAAAATACTGTCATTTTCTGCCCAATAATTGAGTTCATCTAGATAATGTAGAACATTTTTGTTCTGAAAAATATCTCCATCGCGATTCTAAATATAGTCTGTCGTTCGAGAGTGATGGACGTCGTTTGTAATTTTATAAATTGTACCCGTTTTTTACCGCAAAGCGATGAGAACGTTGCGCGCAATATTTTACATTTTTAAGCTGTCCAGAATTTGCAAGCGGCCTTTAAAGTGTAGCTTTGTCATTATTTTATGGATCTGCCCCCCCTAGACAAGTGGCAAGCGATTAACGTTTACGATAATCGCTTCGCTTGTTCTGTATGGGTTTGACATATTCGAACTCGACTAGATCACGTGACTTTTCGTTCGTCTATGTCAATCCCATAGAAAAACACGCCAAGCGATTAACGTAAATGTTAATCGCTTGCCACTTGTCTAGGAGGGATGTACAGCTTGACAAAAAAGAGCGTGTTAAAAATGAGGATGTTTTTCGGAGTTAGCAAAGCGACTGAGAAAGTGTTTCTTTCTACAGTAAGATACACAAAGTGACTATATATTAATGTGCGAGCGGAAAATTTTGTACCCCTTTTTACGAAAGATGCGTAGATGTAAAATCATGAAATTTCTTCCAGTTATTGTTGATATGGAGGAGGAGCGTGGGATACCAATATTATTTTAAAATATGCTTTGATATTGCATATTTTTAATAAATAATACGCTTCGCACACTACAATATTAAGACATGACACCAATAATCATAGACGAAATCTCCTTTGTTTATGGTTGAAATCTGTGATTGAATTAAGAATAGATTATATTTTTATAGCTCTTCTACGCGATGAATTTAAATATTATGGTCGAAATTCGACCCCAGGGTGAAAGTCACCATTATGGATTATATTATTTTGATTTTTTCATTCACTAAAATCTAGATGATGCTCGCAACTGCGCTACACCATAATTCGCTTATCTCACGGGAATAAAGAGTATCCTATGTCTTCTCCCGGGACTGAAAGAATTTCCATAGCAAATTTCAGCAAAATCGGTTTAGCGGTTTGGCCGTGAAGAGTTAATAGATAGACAAACAGACAGGCAGACAGACAGAAACACTAGTGAATTTATAATAATATAATTTCTATGGACGCTTCACCACGTCAGTCTGGCCTCGTGCTAAGTACTCGAGAGACTTGTGTTACAGGTACCAGACAACGGAATTATATATAACACTTTTATACTATACACTTATTTAAGATTTTTATTATATGATACACATATTTAATACACATCCAAGACCTAGGAACAATAAAAAACTTTTTTTTTGTTCTGTCGGGACTCGAATTCTTGAGGGATTCGAACCCGCGATCCACGGCTTAAGCTACCAACGCGCTTACCAACTGAGCCACAAATGTCGTCGAAATAATATAAGTATGGATTATATTATTTTGATTTTGTTATTCTTAACATACTTAGAGACTAGAAATCGGTTTTAAATTTTTAATGTCCTTACCTACATTTTGAGCCCACGCAAATTATGGCCTGTCCATTTATAAACTACCAGGGGTGCTTAACATTTGAAACAATTTTCTTAAAAAATTAAATATTACCATAGAGAAAATAATTTGTCTATGATATTATGCTTTTGGCATTCTAACATTTCAATTTAAACGCGGTGTTCATAATTGTACTAAGCTTATATATATATATTTTTTTTTTAATAAGGTACATCTATAGGCTTTTCGCCTATATCCTTTGTTTGTAATCCTTATATTAGGTTTTTTGTACCTGGGATCTCATCCAAACTTCTTATTCAACTTATATAACATTATTGTTAATGTCAGTCCATCACGCTTCGGACTTTTAAGTATATTATAATAATTAAGTATATATAATATACTTAATTATTTGGACTTTTAAGTATATAATAATTAAGTACTAAGCTTATTAGAATAAACGTATTTCACGAGATTCCGTAGTTTTTCTCAAATATTCCGAGTCTCAATTAATCTTCCATGTCTTCTCAGCTCGGTAATCCCTTATTTACATAAAACATTTTTTTATTTTAATTTTTAAGGTCTTCTACATTATGAAGAAGTGTTTGTGTGTTTGTTAACGATTTAAAATTTCTTTTACCATTTGAAAGCTACATGATCCGTGAAAAATACAAACTTATTATAACTAATAGTTTATAAGGTTTACTACAATATCTTTCTCACTTATACAGGCTAGGCGTATGTGGCCTAGTGGGTAAGACCTTTGGCTCGCACTCGAGAGGGTGCAGGTTCGCACCCCGGTGGAGAAGTGTACCAATGAGATATTTTCCGATCTCATGTGCATAATACTGATGCTCATTGCCTTGGGAGAGCCATGCTTCGGCACGAATGGGCCGTCTCGACCGGAGTGATACCACGGCCTCACAGAAAACTGGCGTGAAACGGCATTGTGCTGTGTTTCGTTCAGTAAGCGAGTTCACCGGTGGCCCAATTTACCTAAAATCCCCCTATCCCCATTCCCTATTTCCTCATAAAGGCCGGCAACGCACTCGCGACTCTTCGGATGTTATGAGTGTCCATGGGCGACGGCAATTGCTTTCCATCATCAATCCCGCTTTCCGTTTGCTCGCTTGCCCCCTAAATATCAAAAAAAAGTCTCGACAACCAGATTGTAGGTTTCGGCCTGATCCGTCCAGTGGTTTGGACACTTTGATCATTATATCAGTAGGTCTTTATATATTTATATATATTTTTAAATATATTTAGACAAGCAAAATATATTTAAATAACAAATGAGACTGGTGTAATATCCCTGTGTTAAAATAATTATTGGCTTTGTTTGAATATTTAACAATGGGGACATTATTTATCGTACCCGAGGTCTACGGGATTTCGGGATTGCGGTCAGACGGGGCAAAAATGTGGCCTTCCCAATGTGGCCGGTTTATATCTTCAAATGGTGGACCTGTTTAAATGCTTTAAATCTGTGATATTAAATCTTTTTTTTTATATAAAATAAAAGAAGTGATGACAGGGCTCTGCCTAGGACATCGAAACCCGGACCCAATTTTCAAAACCCGGGATTTTGCTAAAACAAAACACGGGTACCCAGGTTTTTCGAGGTTTTTGGTTTTTTTTTTAATTTAAAATAAACAGCAATTTTATATTTTATATATCGATTTTCTGCAACTCCAGTACTTAGTGTAAAAGGATGAGAAAATAAAAAAAATGTCTGAAATAAGTTTCTTTAATCACATTTTTTAATCGCAATTTAACAATCAGTCTTCAATGCTTACTTCAATATCAATCAGATACAAATAATGAATCAATAAAAAACAATACCTGTAAACGTAATTTAAAATATTTTTTTTATAAAAAAAAAATAATTTAAACTCTTATTAGCAAATTTCTTAAATGATAAAGTTTTTTTAAAGCATCTAAGTAACAAAGAATCTTAAAAGAAAAAAAACGAAAAACTTCGGTATCCATTTCTTTGCGATCCCCAAAACCCGGGTTTTCCCAGGTTTTTGAATCTTGGGTAAGCCCGGTCTCGATACCCAAGCTCAGCCCTATAAAAAGTTTGGTTTTCACTCTTTGCGCTATGTCAAAGAAAAAAAACTTATGTATGTCCACCTGTAGCCTTTTCGCTCAAGATAGGCGGCATGGTTCATTATGAATATAAACTTATATATTTTATATATCGTTTTTCTGCAACTCTTGACAACTCTGATATAAACAATAAATCAATTAAGAACAAAATAAACAATACCTGTAAACGTAATTTAAAATATTTTTGCAATAAAAAAAAAAAAAAGAAATTGTCACAATAAGAAATTTAAACTCTTATTAACGAATTTCTTAAAATAAAAAGCACAGACACACTTCCAAATTTATAATATTTGAATTAAATTTTTATTTAAGTTTTGTTACTTCAGTCTCTGGGATTTAATAGTCTTGATATGCTGCCTATATTAAAAGCCGATAATTTTTAAATAACATTTTTTCAAATCAATTATTTTTTTCATACGGCTACAAACGATATGTATAATAAATGAAGCCGATTCGTATTTATTACATAAGGTAAACCTGATACAAAATCACAATTCCCCAATGACCCCATTTATTTCGGTTCATATATAGTTTCTGTACCTCCCGCCACGTGTCGGACAGAATTGAACCAATAAAGCGGGTGACAGGCTAATTAAGATTAAAGTATCCGGTTTAACCGGTTTCAACTTTGAGTACCCACGTCAGCCCGAAAGGTACAAAACGTAATAAATTCAGTTGCCGTGACAGCGTCAAAACAGTTTACAGCCCCTGGAGGTTCAGGAGACCGGACGTATCGCCGCAATCAGACAGATTTAAGGTACAAAATGGCTCCTCATGGCCCATTAGAGGCCATTGTGTAGGCAAGGTAAAGAAAGAAAGAAAGAGAGAAAGGAAGAAGAAAAAATATTTTCAATTCGTATAACACAAACTATAATAGAGAATGAGTTAAGTGAGTGAGGGAAGAATGATTATAATATGATTACGGACGATGGTAAGACGATGGTAAGACCTCAATGGATCGTGGTGTATAATTGGCGATGGCCACTGGACCATGATGGGCCATTGTATACTTGATCATACATACTACATACTACATACTACATATATATACTACAAGCCATCGCCATTGGTAAAGAGGGGTAATGGTGTATGATGGCGGACGATTCATGAGGCATCTTATATATCATCTGTAAGTCAAATTTCTAAAATTCCGTTCAGTGTCGTTAGAGTGATTAACAGAAAAACATCCAAACATACGAAGTTTGAAACTTATATCCAACTAGATGTTGCCCGCGACATCGTCTGCGTAAAAAATCCAGAATTATCCCGTTTTTACAACCTTCTCTAAGTACCATTGGTCATAGCGTCATGTTATAACCTATAGCATTCCTCAATAAATGCCCTAACCTACACAAAAATAATTTTTCAATTCCGGCCGATAATTGCTCAGATTGGCGCGTTCAAACAAACAAACAAACATTACTATAGATAGCGGTGTTATTGTGAATCCAGGTAATAAAGCAAAGGTTTCCACATACGTGTTCTTTGATGAAGCATTTTCTATATTCTACGTATCCCTTACGCAGGTCCGTTTTCCTTTGACGTCATTCTTGGAAAGCAGTCAGTGCCTCGAAGGTAAACAAAAACTCATTATACAAAACAAACACATCCTGTATTACAGAAAAACTTCGCAAAGAA
>JAOTAV010086088.1:0-11942 GCA_026546445.1 Cyclargus thomasi | reverse complement strand
TATTATGACCATTACAAACCTGCATGGTTCCAGGCAATTCAATATACGACCAACAATTGCCTTGTTCTTTTTTCGTATTACAATGTCTTATTAGAATAATAACTGAATTGGCGTTTTACTGACGTGATATTTCGATTTTTAATGTGCGATAATGGTAGAATATCGAATGATAAATATTCGTTGTCATGCAAAAGTGTGCGCAAGTGATACAACTGCAAGAAATATGCTATTTTTCTTCCCCTTCAAAACTGCACCCGAAGTTTTAGTAATGCTTTAGACTTAACGAAATTTATGTAAAATTGCTAAAAATTATTAGAACAAAAAAATTCGGAGCTTGATCAAAAATTTTGAGATGCTGTTCATTCATAAAGAGCTTTTCTACTCAGCAGTCTCATATGTTAATTTCATATAAAATAATGTCATGTCGTGTATGAAAAGCTATATTAAGTTTGATAAAGGTTTTCTTGTTTCCGTGATATTAAAATAAAAAAAAAATTAAAAATTTTTAAATGATTTTTAGGAGCCAAGCGAACATACAGGTTACCTGATCGAAAGCAACTGCCATCGCCTACCGAGCTACCGGTAAACATACGAAACACATTAGAACGCCGTTGCACGCCTGTTTTCTGTGTGGTCGTGGTATCACTCCGGTCGAGCCGGCCCATTCGTGCGCCGAAGCATAACTGTACCACGGCAAACGGTTTATACCCACAGTATAAATTATGATTAGTATTAGGAAAACAAGGTTATAATGTTTTCAAGCTTAACAAAACTAGGAAGAATGAAGATAAGCTAGCCAATACGGCTAGAATAATGCTCGAATCACACCTAACAGCACATAGTAACTGCTAACATAAATATTAGCTGAAGGGACATCCTTCTCAATAACGGAATGTGAAATAAAGTGCAACAGAATAATATCTTGTATTGACCCAGTCTCATAGAAACATACTTATAACTAGCTGTTGCTTGCGACTCCGCGATAACTTTCCTCTTGAAATTCTTAATGATTTTTTTTGCTACATACCTGACGGAACCCGAGATCTTTCCAGTGAATGCAACCGAATCGGTTAGTGCGTTCCGGAGTTACATGGTCAGGAAGAAAAAGCCGACTTATTTTTATATAATAGATAAATACTACGTGGTGCCCGCATCATCTTTGCACCAAAATTCGTTTAACACGGGCTAACCACACATTTTCTCGAGATAAAAAATATAATGTTGGCTGTTTCATTCAAATCCGAATGTCGAATTAGTTAGCTCCAAGTTCAGTAGAGTTCAGTTGTCCAAAAGTTAAATATTAAAAAAAAATTAAAACTTTCCTTAGATTAATTTACAGATAATGTGCTGCATAAAATTCTTATGCACATACATATACGACTCTAGAATAGAATAGACCAACAGACGTAAAATAGATGTTACTTATTTACTAGTAAGATTGGTATCAAGATGATACCAATTTTACTAGTGAAATCAAAAAGATAAGAAGCTACATAATTAATAAAAAAGTTTGGACTTTTTATGAGCATTAAAATTGCTCAGTACTGTATAAGTTGCTCCTTTAATTATTAATTTATAATTCTTGAAACTAGCCAAAAACCAAAAATCGTTTCTAACACTTTGAAGATTTTCTCAAAATAAATATAGAATATTTCTAAAAGTTACTTAATTTTTGAATTAATGGAAGAATTTTCTCAAAATCAGTTTTATCTTACGGCTAAATTAACAGTCTAAACTTGCAACTAATGCGCCCAGACACCGGAGTCACATGTCTAAGTAAGTTAAGTCAAACATTGCCTTGTGTGTGATAAAATTATTAAAGGAATCTACACTTCCTAGATTAACTAATCTCAAGACTATCACACTTTTCTTATAACTTTACCAAGCTTTAACCAGCAAATAAATAATGAATGAATAAATATAATCACAAAATTAATGTGTAACAATTTTTCGTAAAAAAGTAAGCCTTCCTCGTTTTCGAATTTCATCAACTGCACATAACAACTGTCTAAGGGATAATTCACATCGCAATGTGACGCCGGATAAGCCAAAATGCGTAGACGCAATCCTAAATTTGTATTGAATTGACAGATATTTCATGTGCGTGACACTTCGTCCTAAACGACTATACATTTTCATCATAGCCTGTCTTGTTGTAGGTAAGTATTTGTTCCGGATAAACATATAGTCCAAGTATAACAACGTCCGTTCCTGTTCCGTGGTAAACCGTAAACATCTTATTATAGACCCGACCTTCAATAAACCAGAAACAAAAATATCTTCTGTCTTTTCTGGGATTCAAAGTATCTTTTTACCAAATTTCAGCTGAATTAGTTGAGCGGTTTGGGCACAGAGTTAAAAGACAGATGGCCACACTTTTGCCTGCTTTAGCAATAATTGGACGAGCGAAGCGAGCCTCTAGAATTTGCTGCCCGTACATGTTAGTGGTACACTTTACGTAAAAACAATTTGTGTATATGTCCTAATTTGTTTGAAACTAAAATGGTAATAATATTAAAGATAATAATATAAAAAATAAAAAAGTTAAACTAATCTTAACAGTTGCGCATCTCATTTCATAGATGGCGTTAGAAGTACAACATTACTTTATTTTTTATTATTATCTAAAATCATCGCCATATATGTAGTATCATCGAGTACCTATCCACATATTGTATCCCAAACCTTAAAAAATATATCACAGTCCTAAATGCTTCGGAAAACTCATTGTCATACAATTTCCAAAAACCCACGAGCCCTTAAAAAGCTGTGCTTTTTCGCTAGTAATACAAGTACGGATTATGGGTGATGTATATATCAAACCCAAATTAACTAATCTCGAGTTGTCACACGTCAATGAATTTCAACCAGATTAATAAATCTCAATAAATGCCAGTGCCCGGATTAAGTGATTTGAACTCGTTAAAATGCGCGCCATTTTTGTTAAAAGCTGCAATAAATGTTTTGGCATAATCTTACTTGCGGCCGACTAATGTCTGGTTTACTTGTACTAAGTAGATAAGTAGTTAATTTATTTTAAATGACTTAACTACAAAATTTTGTGTTCACTTAAAATTAAGTAAAAATGTAGTTACCTACTTATCTACTTAATACGTGTAAACCGGACATAAGAGACATATTTTAATGACAATGAAACTTTAATGCAATAAATAGTTTAATAATTGTGTGTGGGGGGCCTGGGGTACCGATATACAGGCTTATGCTTAGTTTGGGCTCCAAGTCTCCCACGAATTACTGCCTTGTAAATTTGGGAGAAATTAAAATTATATTATTGCGTAATTAAAGTTAGTAAAAAACATTTATTTCCAACAACATTAAATAAAATTTTTACTTCGAACTAATTAACAATTTTATTCTAATGTTGGAACCTTTTAAAAGACCGGCGACGCACATGCAATCCTGATGTTGCGAGTATCTGTGGTTACTTTCCATCAGGTAACCCGTTTGCTCGTTTGCCCCGTTATTTTTATAAAAAAACCCACTCTGGGTAAAGGCCCCCTCTAGCTATCCTTTCATGGTATTAGAATTATTTCGTCAATCTACCTGTTCCTTGGATGGCCTCTGTTTCTTTTTCCTGTTGTGGATTCTTATGTTCATCTATTGTCTGTATCATCACGAATATTTATGAGTTTACTTATTATGAAAAATATAATACTAATACAAATTTCGCTCGCAAAATACAATAGTAATACAAATTTCTTAATCCAGGAAGTCAACTAAATCCATGCAAAGTTTTGTCAAAATCGCTCTAGCTATTTAAGCGTGAAGAAGTAACCATACACACTCACGCACTCACTCATAAACTTTTGCTTATATATTATAATATTAGTAGGACTGCCCCTCTAAAATGGTCACTTAGCTATATTCTTACAGCAATTCATTTTGTCATTTTTCTTGCAAATTAATTTCACTAAACAGTGATTTCACAACAAATTAAAATTGATTTTGAATTATGTAACTATTTTATCAAAACGTTTCGATCGTTGCACTAAAATTATTTTCAGAGCATTTCCTTTGCAATATTGCTATTGGGATCTTTTTAGGTCTTCTGGTAGTAAGCTAGATAAGCTAGAGGACATCTAATCGAATCGTGGCAAGTATGTGTCTCACTAAAACATAGTTATTTAATAAAATATATTTCTAATATATTTGTAAATACAGCATAATGTTACGCATAGTGTTGATACAGCAAATGCAATTTTACTGTTCGACACCAGTTTCAGTTTGCGTAGCGCGTTGTAAGTCTTAGAGTTAATATTTATATTTTGCAAATCTTTGGTTTGACTATATAATTAAAATTAAAAGTAATGATAAGTTTTTGTCGAACGAAAACTTTAGTTTTTTTTACAAATAAATTATGGACAGTCAAAGTAGATATTACTTATTCTATAAGAGGTTGCAATATTTATTTCATAAGGGTTGCCAATTTGTGTTTAGAGGTTCATAAGAATTTAGAAATTTTGTTTAGATAACTATGTTTAGCAAAATTACTGTTGAGTAGCTTGGCTTTAAAAACAAAAATGTAAATTTTTCATGAACAAAGATTTATAAAAAAAATGCTGCCTCCTCCATGACATAAGTATAGAAAATCGGAAAACGAAAAAGGTTTTTTCGCTTACCGTTTTTTTCGCCTACTGGTTTTTTCGGATTGTTTTTTAAATTTGAAAAATTCGATTCCGATTTTTCAAATTTTCAAAGCAAACTCTTTATTAGGGATAACACCTCGTATTGAATAAAAGTGATGTCCTAAACTATATCTTAATATTAAGTGGCCTTAGTCTTTGTTCCTCAACATTGTATTAAAATACCATAATATCCTTATGAGGAATAAACCTAAAATGGCCTTATATAAATCAGAAGTAATAGATACTACGGATACGCCCACTATAATACTAACATAAAACCTTACTTTAGTTAGGCAGGTATATAGACCGAGCTGGAGGAAGCCATAAATACTGTATGTAATTAAGTACTTAGGTCAGTATGTTCCGAATTAATTAAATTGTAAGATTAATGCACGTGAGTGAAGTCTTAAAGATCATTCTAATCAACGAAATTAAATGTTGCCAATCGAAAAAATCTATTTAGTTGAGATACTTAATTTTCGGTTTGTAAAATTGGTTTTACGTTGTATAAAGCAATATTAAGCAACATATGGAAATTTACATAATACATTACTACATATCCCTTAGCAAGACTATATTATCATTGGGAGTGCTCTGAGGAATTGTTTAGAATCATTCTACTTGCAACTTTTCGCCATAGTTTTACATGAAAAAAATGTTATTGTTGGTGTTACTGTTGGTTGGTAGATGTTACTGTTGGTTCATCGTGGAAATTCATGTTCATGCTTATGAAACACACTTTTCTTTCACTTTTTCCACAATATTTTTTTTTTGAATTTACTTTGTACAGTAACAGTAATTCAGCCGTGATTGCTGCCTATTACTGGTACTGTACCAAGTAAAGTAAATTCGAAGAAAATATAGTGGAAAAAGTGCAAGAAAAGTGTGTTTCATAGGTATGAACTCTAAACAGATCTATCACTAGCAGTATTTTAGAACCGATACCCATAAAAGGTCAGCCAGCCTGCAAATCTTCTTATGTCGCAAGTGCATAGATGCAGTGTGACACTCGCAACCATCTGAACCATCAGAACATCGAAAACGTCGAACAGAAAGCAACCATTGGCGACGGTAGTTGCTTTCCATCAAGTAGCACGTTCACTCATTTACCCCCTAATTTTATAAATCTAAGTTCTCTGTCAAGACCAGCAAATGCGGTAAGAATAAACTATATTTTTGGTTTCCGTGCGATTTATACTAATAATATAAAGCTGAAGGGCTTGTTTGTTTGAACGTGCAATAATAATCTCATAAACTATTAGTCCATTTATCATGGAAGGCTTTAAGCCATATAACATCACGCTACGACCAATAGAAGTCGAGCCGTAATCAAATAATGTTGTATTAACGGGAAAATTTATAAAGTTTCACGCGGACGTAGTCGCGGGCAACAGCCAGTTAAAAATAATAAAGCTGTAGTTACTTACACAGGCAGTTATGCTCTCGCAGAATATTTCTTTAAGTAGTATTACTTATTTAATTAGTCTTAAAAGTACTTAAAGTTTTATAAGATAATGTTTATGGAAGCTTACCGTTATCGGTTCGGTGTTTATTTAGTTTTAACGACATTGTAAAACTTGTTTACTTTGGCTAATTGTGGTTACGTTATTTGTGGTGAAGATGGTGACAATTTGATGACGAGGCTGGTTGGTGAAACCATGATGGTGACAAGTAACTTAATATGACTAAAATTATAGTGACGTATGCATTCGCTCAAGATCGGGGCTATGGTTCATTAACACTCTGTCAAAAAAATTGACATTTCCGTATTAAATGCGATTGTAAGTAGTGTTGTGTTGTCACTTTGTTGTTCACAATCGTGATTTGTATAGGAATTTGACAGAGGGTTAATGAACCATACCGCCAATCTTGAGCGAAAAGGCAATAGAGACTACAAACGCTAATTACGGGTTAATTCATGTGGTTTGTGGGGAATTACTATTTCTCATTTTTTTAGGGTTAGGAAACTTCCGTTGACGGAGCTATGAACCGTTGACGGAGCTGTGGAAGGTGGATCATCGTCCGTAGCTGCGTGTTAGGCGGCGAGAGGGACAGTAAGGCAGTGGCAGTCGAGCCACCCGGCTGCGGCAAGTCCCACATATCCAGTGGGAGTCCCCATCCCCTGCGGAATGCGCTACGGCATTTACCGTTACAGTTAGCAAACTTTCCCTACTTTTCTTTAAGTAGAACTAAAAGTTTTAGGTAGAACACCTTGGGACACATTTAAATATATGAATTGACAAAACGGTAACTATCATTTTACAACTAAACAGCAATTACTAATATATTTCCCCTCTTTTTTATCTTTTAACTAATTTATCATCAGCTAATGTAAAGCTATAAATTAAATCAATTTTCCTATTCTAAAGCCGTAATTAATTCAAAGAACGTCAGTTTTCTAAATGTAACTTATTAGATTTTTCCACTCTGCTCCTGTCTTCATTTATCAATTTCTCTAAATTCTTATCTACTACTTACTAAGTAAAACAAACAACAACGAGTTTAAGAAAACGATATAATATTACTATATTTTATTCAGTGTACTACTTGGTAAAGTCTAGTAGAGTCTAATTGAGTCTACTGGATATCTCTAACTATATTACCAATATCGTATTTTCCTTATAAAGGGTAACATCCCTTTCTATCTTCGATAGAATTTGTTCAACAAAAACCCCGTAGTGACAGTATCGGACAGGGAAATTGCTGTATGGAGATACGGCTACTATAACATCATTATAACCCCTGTTCATACAAATAGTGTATTATCAATGTTTGCTGTGACCTACGTCATGATTGCTAGCGAGAACGGTATCGACAGTCACGTATATTTATATCAATTACTCATCTGTATCACCTATATTCTACTGTAAATATATTCTTCTTGACCATTAAAACGCCATCTGGCGAGTCAAGTCCGAACTTCGAACTCTTTGGTGGCTAGTTGGCGTTGCAGTGCAGCACTCTTGACGACGCACGCTAACATCGACGCTTTTCAATTAAAATTGAAGACTTTATTTTATATTAAAATTGGACCAAGTTGTGAATCTTAACCAATCCCTAATTGAATACATTTTTAAAATATCAAAATCGATCCAGTAATTTGGGGGAAGTTCAATAACAAACACACGTATACAAGAATCATATATAAGACATATAAGAATATGCATCCTTATCATTGCTAACATCATAAATTTGTGCGTGTGTTTGTCTGCACTTGCACGATTAAGCGAATGAACCGAACGAAATTTTTTGTAGCTGAAAAATGTAGATTTCTTATAATAAACTTTAGGTTGATTGAATCTATTCATTTCAAAATTCACCAGAAAAATCCGTTAAAGACAATTCAAGATTTTCATACATTGGGATCAAGGTTTTCATACATAGGAACAGTCCTATGTATGAAAATCTTAAACTCTCATCGGAGTGTTACCACGGCCTCACAGAAATCTTGCGTGAAACGAGGTTGTGCTGTGTTTCGTTCAATGAGTGAGTTTACCGGTGGCCCAAATTTCCTGTTCCCCATATCCCTACTCCCATTCCCTATTCCTCATAAAAAGGCCGGCAACGCACTTGCGACTCTTCGGATGTAACGAGTGTCCATGGGCGACGGCAGTTACTTTCCATCAGTCAACCCGTCTGCTCGCTTACCCTTGACATAAAAAATATAGTAATAAACTTTATTACTATGTGGTGTTATACTTAACTTGTTATACACAACTATAAAAACCCTACTCAATGACAATTTTTTGCTATCTGTGATTGACAGCGTCGCTAAATTAATTGACAAGAGCTTTGCACCTGGTTTGAGTTTTTGTTTTGGTTTCGTTTTTTGTCCTTAACCATATAATGTCAACCGTTAAATACTGATGGTTAAGATTTTAGTGTTTCGGTTCTCATCAGTAGCATGATCTCTATTTATTTAGATTTGTAAATAAGAAATCGAAAATTTGACTGTTTTAGGAACGTTCTAAAACCAAAAGTATCTCATGTTACTCTGAGCTCTTTCAACTAAGTTGCTAGTTGAAACTAAGTTAATGCCAAAAACTAAGTCAATTGGTTGCCTCGTTTGGGCGTAAAGAAACAACAAGCAAACAAATACATATCAGTCAATTGTATTAATATGGATATGTCTGTCTATGTGTTTTTGCCGTAGCACCCTAGCACCAAAACGCGTGGTCCGATTTTGATCTGGCTATTTTTGTTTGAAAGCGACATGAACGATAATTTTCATCATTCGGTATAGTATTAAAAGAAGTATCAAATACATCGTTGTGTGCTCAGTCGCAAAACTTAGGTATATGAAAATGCGGCTCGATCCAATGCGCACCGTTACAATGTGCGTGAACATTCAATACAACATTATTCATAACAACGTTAGCTAACGGCGAAACAGTTGTTGCTAGCTTCCCAGAAATGTCTCGCAAAAAGCTAGGATTGCATGTTTGCCACAGATTAAATTTTAGCAGTTAGCACCTAAGGCATACGTCAGAGTGTGGGCTATGACGCAATACGTCCGCTTATTCGTGTGCGCGTGCGCCGATTTGCGCCAAATATTTGATAGACCGGGACAAGATATCGTTACTGGGAACCGAGTGCCGATAACGAATCAATATTTGCAATTATTATTGAAAGATTAAACTTGCGTCGATCGCAGCTCATTTCGAAGTTTTCTTGTTAGTGTTGACAAGAAGTTGTGAATATGTTGATGAGGAAAAAACAATGTTGCAATGTTAGCATCCTGATGGCGATATGCATCTCGGTTCACACAAACCACTGTAATTTTTTTGCAGGTTTTTTTTATTCAACCTTTAATTTACAACCGTTTTATGTGGGTACATCATCATAATGGTAATAACAAATCTATTAGAACTGAAGGATATGAAGTTACTTCCCCTTAGAATTTAACAGCGGACGAATCGGACGATTAGGCGCGGGCAAGTGTGCGAGGTACAATTTCATATAGCGAATTCTAAAATTTGTTTCCTTCGCCGCGTTCAGCTCTTTCGGTTCTCATTTATGAGAGATGCGTTGACGTTAGATTTGAAATTTAAATAATGTGGATTGGATGTATAGCTAGATAATGAATTACGAGTAGATTTGTCAAAAAATGAGTTACTCGAAGGTTGTAAAATGCTAGTTATCCTCTACTTCCACTTACGTCTTCAATTATTGTTTATAATAATAATATTTGGACGTTACACACCACGTCAGTCTGGCTCCGTGCTAAGTACCTGAGGGACTTGTGTTACAGATAAAGGAAATATATTTAATACTTTTATACTATACACATTAAAAAAAATTATGACATGACACATATTTTATACATATCCAAGACCCAGAAACATTGAAATACTTTTGCACCGTCGGCGGGATTCGAACCCGCGACCCCCGGCCTAAGCTACCAACGCGCTTACCAACCGAGTCGCGAAGGTCGTCAAGTCGTTTGTTTTATACTTTTTTTAAATGAGAATCCCACAGACTTTTCTTTTTTAATGTCCGTTAAAATTATGATTTTTTCTGAAGTACACATTAAAAAAGTATTTAACACTATATTTTAGCGACTCACTCATCTAGATTGGTCTACAATCTAGATCGTCTCTTCTTCGATCGATCTTAACGGTAGTTTGATTTATGTCCCTCGGATTTCGATCATTAAATTAATTAATTGGTCTATTTTAAAATAAGATCAGTAAGGTCTCGAAGCACCCACGTACCCAAAATGTGTGTTAATGAGAGTGGGTCATCTTTGCCAATAATTCGCCTACGAATACTTTTAATACTCGTAATTTGTAAATTATGACATTTTGATAAACGTGTCCTCGAAATCTAAATAAGATTTAAATAAAGAGAGTATATTTTTCTCTTTTTGTCGAATAAAAAAAGCGAATATTTCTAACATGTACCATAGGAAAATTTAAACCTTCAAGAAGAGAGCGTATTCCCTCTTTAAAGGCCGGCAACGCCTTAGGCGGCGGTAGTTGTTTTCCATCAGGTAACCCGTTTGCTCGTTTGCCCCCTTATTTTATAAAAAAATGCTAGTGAACGGATATACGTCATTTGGTCGGAATATCTATTCCATGTAAGTCGTGTAATCTCGACTGGGTTTGACAAAACGCGGCCAACCTACATAGATCCGCAATCTGCATCTGTTCCAACTTCTCTAACCAACACTGTATATCTCCAGGTACGAAAAGTTTAGTTTAATGAACTGTGATAAAAAAAAATATTCAATAGTTTTGTATAATATAGAAACCTGTAAAAAGACAGAATTCTAGTTAAGTAATTAGCCATTATTACTTATCACTAATCAGGTAATTTTGGATCATCAAAATTTAAGTTTAAAAGAGGCTGATGCTGCTTTGACGCCTCCGTGGCCTAGTGGTACAGAGCTCTGCTCTTGACTCGGGGGTCGTGGGTTCGAGTCCCGCGTTGGGAACATGTTATTTCCAAGTTTGGTTGGAACAATGCAGACTGACCTGTTTGTCACCTGATTGTCTGACAAGTTAGATGATCCGTAAGCTTCCGTACTTTGTTATCTCGGATTTCATTTAGAAAATTAATTTACCTTTTTAGAACATATCGTGCAAACTGGCGAAAAGGCCAAATGTAATGTTTATTTCTTTACGCAAATTTCTACTTCGACCCCATGCCTTTCATATAAAAACTTTAAATTAATTTATTTTGCGACTTATTTAGGCAGCATTTGCTACGGAGCTCCCGTGTGAGCTGAGAGAGTAATAGGTGCAGTTCGTCGTAAATTGTTACAAAGTACCACCGAAGCATTACCTATTTTAGCAGGAGTTCTACCCGTTGACCTTGAGATTCAACGACGCGCAACTATGTATATCATAAAAAATCCATTACTAATCGCTACTTTTTAAGCGATCGTGAAAAAATGAAAATCGCCAGATTGTTTGAACCTCTTAAAGATTCTGTGCGTAGCTTAATCTCCGAATGGCAGACCCGATGAGATAATTCCACCAATGGGACATCTTTATAAATTTTTCCCTAGTATTCGGCTATCCAAATAATGGATTGATATAAATCACTGCGATTCTCAGTTCCTGACCGGTCATGGGAATTTTAAAGCCAAACTTTACAGATTTAAATTAGTAGCGTCTCCTTTTTGCGAGTGCTCGATTCTGGGCAACATGTATGAACAAACCGCTCACCATATCCTCTGGGAGTGTAATCTTTGGCATAGCGAACGAACTACTTCTTTTGTAAATCTGGCGTCGTATACTACGGTGACCTCGTTGATAGCCCTAGGAACTTCCGTGCCTTTAAGCTTTTTTG
>JAOTAV010086077.1:0-11942 GCA_026546445.1 Cyclargus thomasi | reverse complement strand
CACATATTTAAGATTTTTATTATATAATACACATATTTAATATACATCCATGACCCAGGAACATTGAAAAACTTTTTTTTGTTTCTTCGGCGGGATTCGAACCCGCGACCCCCGACCCCCGAATGTTTTTGCTTTTTTAATTAAATTGTTAAAAAAATTAAAAAAAAAAAAAATTGCTATTTTATTATTTAACTTATAATAGTGATAATATACTGTTTTATTTTTTTATTCATTAGGGCAACTAGCCTATTAGAAATAATAATAGTATCAGATGAGATACTGTTTTATTGTGTATCTGTTATATTATAATAACCAAATGAGGCAGAGTCTTATGTATTTTATTGGGATGCGTGGTTGCTGAAAAAAAATCTTTCGACCGAGTCAGATACTCGGCGAGGTCTGAAGCCCCCCAGACGTCATTTCAGTCGTTCTTTATATCATGTTTGCCGTTCGCAAAAACTTCGACAGCGTGATGCAGGATTATGAAAGTAATTTCGGGTATCGCGGCAATTTAATTATTATTATTTAATGATGTTTACATTATACGATATAGTCGATTATCACTAAACATAACGTACAGTCGATGAAGGTTCGTACGTTGTAGACGGCGGCAGTACGGTGCTGGTGGAGGGCGCCCGCACGCCGCCCGCCGTGCGCCGCCGACGCGTTGTCAACGACGGTAGCTCCAGCACACGTGCACGTAAGACACTTATACTCTAATTTACTTTATGTTTACCAAAATAACCATCAAAATATATCTAATATATAAAAGTCACAGTTTTTGTTGCCATACACCTCCGAACTGCTTGACCGATTTTGATGAAATTTTTTTTGCTTATCCGGTATCTCTTATACGAGGGTTGTACAACCCTTTTTTTTTGACATAACAACGTTTGCCGGGTCAGCTAGTATTATATATAAATGTATATTTTTTTTCTATTATAAAGTTAAATCCTATTGTGAATTTATGTATACACGCCGATTCGCAGCTAGTTCGTGCTCGGACACGGAGTCTGAGACAGCTGTCGGCGCGGGGGCGGGGTCGGGGGGCGGTGCGCTGCGGCTGGCGAGCTTGGCGCGGTCGCGAGCGCGCGTGCTCGCGGCGCGCTCACGGCTCTACCTCTGGACGGTGCTGACGGTGGCGGTGTTCTACACGCTGCCGGTCGCGCAGCTTGCACTCACCTACCAGCGCCTGCTCAACCGCTCCGGCGACCAGGACCTGTGCTACTTCAACTTCCTGTGCGCGCACCCTCTCGGCCCGCTTACTGACTTCAACCACGTGTTTAGCAACGTCGGCTACGTACTGCTAGGCGCGCTGTTCCTGGTGCAGGTGCGACGGCGGAGCGCGGGGCGAGCGGGGCGCGGCATCCCGCAGCACCGCGGGCTGTTGTACGCGATGGGCGCGGCGCTGGCGGCGGAGGGGCTGCTATCGGCGGCGTACCACGTGTGCCCTAACGGCATGAACTTCCAGTTCGACACGTCGTTCATGTACGTGACGGCGGCGCTGGGCATGGTGCGGCTGTACCAGGCGCGACACCCCGATATCAACGCGCGCGCGCACGCCACTTTCGGCGTTCTAGCGCTGGTCATCTCGCTGGGCGTGGCCGGCGTGCTGAGCGCGACGCCCGCGTTCTGGGCGCTGTTCACGGCGCTGCACCTGATCGCCTGCCTCGTGCTCACCTTCCAGATCTACTACCTTGGCCGCTTCCGTCTCGGTAAGATCGACTTTCAAACGTTATTTAAACTCTTAACCTCAAAAAAAAATAATTTTATCTGTATTGTGTGCGTGCAGAAAAGGATCTGGTGTCCCGAGTGTGGTGTGCGGTGCGTCGCGGCGGTCTGGCGGCGGCGGCGCCGACACACTGCGGCCGCTGCGTCATGCTGGTGCTCGCCAACATAGCCAACTGGGCCATCGCCGCTTACGGGTCAGACAAAAATTTTTTTATACTAGACCGATTTCGTTGAAAGCGGTCTAGGAAATGACGTAAGGCGTTAAAAACGCTTATGTCATGGAAACGACAAGGGCGTTCGTAACGACTACAAAGAAGCAAAAACGTTTAGGACTTGGCTAAGTCCCTTGAACCGATTATGAATATTGCGCGAGTGGTCGACACTCGCAATACTCACGTGTGTTGTGTCGGCTCTCAATGTGTTGTGTCGGCAGGCTGACGTCAGACGGGCGCGACTTCGCGTCTCACCTGCTGCTGGTGATGCTGGGCAACCTGTTCCTGTACACGCTATTCTACATCGCCATGAAGCTACTGACGGGCGAGCGGCCGCGCGCCCACAGCTGGGCGTGGGTTGCCGCCGCCCACGCCGCTTGGGCCGCCGCCGCATACTTCTACCTAGACCTCAACACCAACTGGGCGGTGAGAACACTAATTATATTACTTTTTTAATCAATTTAAACGTTAAATTACTGTAAATTTAAAATATATACATAGGTATGGAATAATTACATTCTAATCCATTACTTCTATTTAACCATAAAGTAATTAATACAATTTATTTTATTTACTTATTAAATTGTCGACTTTCTATGTCAGTATTTTGGTTATAACAACACAGATGTTTTTGAATGCCGAATATGAAGCTTGTCACAGACACTGCATTCTTCGCTAAGTCCGACCGCGTGTTATCCGAATTTTTAAAAGAAATCAGCCGTCTATCAGACACCATACAAAAATATGAGAAATTTCTGATAGAATGTCAGATCCACAACAAAATATAAGATAAGTGCGTTCCGACGCGACGTCCGCGTTTTCCTGATCAGAAATTCGGGTAATGTGCGGCGACCAGCTTGGCGATACTGATTCCCTTCCTCGTAAGACTCCGGACTAAGGAAGTCTATAAACTGTGTGTTGTGTTTCAGCTGACGCCGGCGGAGTCCCGTCGTGAGAACCGCCCGTGCTCGCTGCTTCGTCTGTACGACGCGCACGACGCCTGGCACTTCCTCTCCGCCACCGCCATGTTCTGCTCCTTCAACATGTACCTCACACTCGACGACAACCTTGCCGACGTGCCGAGAGACCACATCGCCGTCTTCTAGTCGACATACACATCGTCGAAAACGAAGCCACATTATATGTTAATGTAACTGGTGATCTGTCGGCTGGGTTTGATATGACGCGATCAAATCAAGCTCTGTGACAAATTCCCTGATAGTACCCAGGAAATATAAACGGAGCCAGTTGACGGACCTACGTCATTTGGTCGTGTCAATGTAAGTCGTGATTTGTCTGAGCCCGTGCTGGGTTTGACTTAACGCGACCAAATTACTTAGATCCGCAATCTAGCTCTGTGTATATGTCTTGATAACGAAAGCGATACACAGACTGTAACAAAGCTAAGTGACACTGTGGAAGTAGCATCGCTCAAAAGGATTTTATTTGCGATTCGTGTGAGCTAACCTAAGTTTTTTCACTTTCAAAACTTAAAACTCTGTATAGGGAAACATCTTTACGCATTATTATTATTTAGTTTTGTTACACTCTGTATACTTAGCGATTAATACTGTCCGACTGACGTCACTACCTGATATCCGTGAGGTCGAATCGTAGGGGGCGTGCGTCCTGTTTTGATCCAAATTAATCAAAATTGAACAAAATGTCGAATGGAACAAAATACGAAATGACTGTCATTAAATTTAGTTTTAATATTATGATACTTGTAGCTCCGTGTTGTGACGTAGTAAGTGAACAATATAACCGTTTTGCGCAACATACCAGCTATATACTATACAGCGATTATAATATGTTTGTTGAGATGATTATGTATGTTGAGGTTATATAGTTGGTTAGTCAAGTTCGTCACAGTGGAAAGACAGGTCGTAATATAAACGTACGTGTATCAGGGTGCTCGGGGTTGACTTTGTCACTAACATGAACATAAATTTTATGAGGTCCTAATTTTGTATTGAGTTTTTATTACTCTAAAAAATTGCAAAATTACATTCGTAAACCACGAAGTTAATGTTCACGAAGTGTCGTGTCACCTTCGGAATGTTACATAACTGTTAATTTTAAGTTCAGTTCCTAATTATTTTTATGAATATTTTTTTTTATTATCAATATCGGGATGAAAGTAGAAGTCTCGATTCGTATTTTATCTTGATAATATGCAACTGCAACTAGTTTATTAGAAATTAAAATGTGCTAGGAATGTTTATGTATAGTACATAGGTAGGTAAATGAAGTTTGTTGTAAATATCTGTAACGATTATAGTGCGGTATGTGTTAAAATAATCTGTAGAAGTAGGGATGTAAAAGGAATTGCAATTGATGTCCTGTTTGTTTGTTTTGTTTGTTTTACAAAGTTCCATGCCCCCTGTAATATTTTAGATAACAACCTCCAGACTTCAGGCATGGGTATTATGGCTTTGCGTCATGACAAACACAGGGAAAAAAGAGGAAAAGTTAATTTCGTCTTCTTTCCCTCCCTCTGTGGGCCTTACGCGAATAATCGACAGCACGTACAACTAGAGTATAACCGGACGACCGCTGTATGAACAATGTGAACGGATTTCTACGTAATATTATATGACATGGGTACCTTATTGTGCAATAACTATTAAAGCACTATAGGCTAAATAGCAGCCTTTGAATTTGTGAGGACGATAATCACCTGCATATCGGTAGCGGAGACCGCCCACCTCGAGTCACAACCTGCGAGCTCTTCCATGACTGCGACTTTTTATACTATCACGACATACACCAAACATAGTTAAAATATATAACTTATACACGTTATTGTTTTGTAGTGCGTTTGAAAGTGAATTTAGATTCAAGCACTTATTCCACCTGACTAAATTATAAACAACTATATAAAAAAAAATAATAGTGTCCTAAAAGGATGACTAATTTTATTTTTTTACTATTTAAGATTCGACTACTGACTGACGAACACTATGTCCGAATGTAGTAATGTGGAATAAGCCCCTAAAGGCCGTTTGTCCACCATCACCATTTTGTTGGTGGACAAACGGCGTAAGGCTCCTTTTAAGCAGCTTTTCAGTTGAGTTTAAAAAATACTTCTTCAAAATAAATATATAATTATATCAAAAATATTTATCATAATAATGTAAAGGTACTTCATCAAAGATCTCGATTTTTCGCTTCTTCTTGGCTTATGCCCGATATCTATATGTGAATTTTTAGTCGTATATTTATAAGAGTAACTTATGGCGACGGATAAGGCTTTACCATGAGTTTGAAGCAATAGTATTTATCGATACTTGAAAGCGATTACGTAAATATTTAGTATGACAAAATTGTACAGCGCCTCTAGCGGTCACTTGCGGAACTAAAATTGCCATACAAAAAAATAAAAATATACGTACTCGCTATCGAGCACCGACAAATACTATTTCTTCTAATTCACGGTAGAGCTCCAGCCCCCCTAGACAAGTGACAAGCGATTAACGATTACGATAATCGCTTTGATTGTTTTGTATGGGATTGACATATTCGAACTCGACTAGATCACGTGACTTTCCGTTCGTCTATGTCAATCCCATACAAAAACACGCCAAGCGATTATCGTAATAGATACTCGCTTGACAACTGTCTAGAGGGGTTGGACTTCTTAGTTTAGGTATGTGTAGATTGTATACTAGTCGCTTACAAATAATATATTTTACCTATAAACAACTGTTTTATTACTGTTATGTCATGCCCCTAGCCGCAGTACCGAGTTAACTTGCGCCACCAGCGATTTATTTTATTACAATGGGGTCGTACAGCTCCCATGTTTAATTTTTTTACCGACCCGTCTTAGAACCCTTTGGCTACTCTGACAAATCTACTGATTAATGTAAATTGAGATATCAGGCAGTAAAGAATATTAAATACATACAAGATACGTGCGAAAAATATTACCCTTCCTGCCAGGAAAAAATACATTGAAGATGATTTTCTTGCACGAGAGTTTCAATGTGTTCTATATGGCCTTTTTGGTATACAATAAAACAAGGGATATGTAATATAACTTTATTGTAAGTATATCATTTCCAGTTCGAAGCTATACCCACTATACAGGTTATAGGCCGGACTCGCCGGCGCGCTTAAAGCTCTGCCCCTCGGCGGGCGCGCGCCCCCCGCCACCTCCCTCGCACGCCCTACCGCCCATATTCTGTACAACGTTCACTTTACAATACCGTCTACTGTCTACATATAGCTACATCATTTTACCATCGATAAACACATCGCGCTCGAGTAGCAGCCGCGCGAGACGTCGCCGCAGCGCTACAACTACAATATTTATCATGAAAAAATATTTGCGCCGTCCGGAGCCGGTCACGATTGGGGCCGGGGCGGGGGCGAGGGTGGGGGGGAAGAGGCGCGTCACAGGAGGCGGTACAATATACACGTAAGGAGTACAATATCTTTATTCTTTACATATCGGTCTCTATACGAGGACAGAGGAGGACGAGACGAGAATATTATTAGTAAATTTACTATCGACTAATACATTTAAGGATCATAAAACGTTTTCCTGTAGTCACTTTATCGCTAGAAGAGATTCAATAATATATCACAAAAAGGTCGATACAAAATGGGGTACAAATATTTTGGCATCGGCGAGGTTAGGGCGGCGGTGGGGTGAGGGCGTTGATTCTCGTCGCCGTCGGTCACCCCTCTCCGCCGCACCCGGGGAGATAAGCGGCGGATTACGAACAGTACATAATTATTATAATCACGTAGTACTTTATGATCTAGTTACATTTTAATTCAATGACTTAGGCGAGTAACATCAGTGACGTCAGAATAACTACTACAAATTGTTTATTTCTTGAAATGTTTCCGAACCTAGTGCCCTCGGGGCTGTCCTCCCTGCGAGTGAACGTGCAGTATCGTACGTGATACGCGTGGATCTAGACGATCGAAATATTCGCTAGCTAATTCCGGAGCTCCCGCGAGCTGCGGCCGATTTCGGGTACCCGTACTCGGTCTACCGATTCGACGATTTGTGATGTCGACTTTAATTTTCGTCGGACCTGCGCACTCTGTCGCGCGAGGCGGACGATATTTTTATACTTTTTATTACAAAACATTACAAAATTAAATAATAATAAATTAAAGCATCAACGAGATATTTACAGTGTCGCGCGCCGAGCGCACGAGTTCACTCAATGTCAACACTCACGAACCATAGACAACGAAACAACATAACATAATTATATATAACTCGCTAGTGGCCATCGCTCACGGGTCGTCGTGAGGGGCAGGGTGCGGCGCGGGGGGCGCGCCCGCCAGTCACCCATTGCTGTTGCTTTGTGATCTCTGCTCGAACATGGCGGCCATATCTCTTATATTGTACGATGGCGAGACTTTTTCCTTCCTGAAAAATTATTAATATAAAAATGTATGCTTTGTCAAATGTAAATCATACCCCCTTATTCATAAAAATATTTAAACAGTGTTTAACTAATAAAGATTCGCTGTCCTTTTCTGTCGTGTGACGTTTTCAATATTCCAGAAAATGACTGGGAATCTTGATTAGTTAAACACTGTTAAATTATTTTTAAGAATAAGGGGGTAAATGTTTACGCAGTTTGTGCTGGTTCCGTTGTTCTGGTTTCATGTGGCTTTTATGCTAATCATATTAATATTTTTTTTCTAAGCTTACTAACTTTATTAATGCTAAGGTTTGTGAGTTTGTAAGTGAGTGTTTGTTACTTTCTCACGCTTAACCAATTGGTGTGACCAATTTCGATATATATTTTTAAACTGCATTTAGAGTAAAATTAGCTGTTAGACTTCATATAGTAATTCGCTGAGTGAACATTTTGTTGGTGAGTATAATATAATATGTTCACTCAGCGATATGTCCTACAATAGTACGCTAAGTATCCTCATCGCCTGAGGTAAATTGACTTTATGGTAAGGTTGATCTACTTCTGTGTGTAGTGTGTTGCTGGACACAGCCTAAGTATGTAGGTTGTAACCTGTGTCCAGAAACTTGTTATTACATAGTTGAAGAAGAAGCGGGTAACTTACATTTCAAAATTTTTGTGTAAATGGACGCTTCAGGACCGGAAAAACGATTTGAAATTTATATAGCTAGGTAGACAAGACAGAAAATGAAATCGCAAAATTACAAGATTCATTAAAATTTTTTAGGAAAAAATTAATATTTACTCGAAGGTTTTAAATGTTATTCGCTTCTTTCACTTATGTCTTCAATTATAAAGTAACGTTTGTAACGTATTACTTTAATGATACAATATCGTAGAGTATCAACTAGTAACTACTGCGGCGTAAAGATATAAATTACTATCTCCTACGTAACAATAATGTATATACTTACCGATTATTATTTTAAAAATTGTAATAATTAAAAAGCATTATAGAAAATCAACGGATGCAGATGACGAATGTTAGGTAGCGCTTTAGTTTAGTATGTGTTGGCGTGTGTGTGTGTGTGTGTGTGTGTGTGTATGTGTGTGTGTGTGTGCGGACGAGACGCACCTTGGCGGCGCGAGGTCGGTGGCGCTGCGGGCGAGTGTGAGGCGCGCGCGCTGACCCAGGTCCACCGTATTGCGGCGCTCGAAGGCCGGCGGCTCCCCTCCCCTCGCGCCCTCTTCGCCGTCCCCTTCCCGCCTCAGCTTCAGCCGCGTCACGTGCTCGGGCCCGCCCCGGAACGACTGCGAGCCGTACTTCTCCCGCAGGAAGCTCCTCCTCTCTTCCTTGTATTTCTCTATCCGCTCGCGGCTCAGTTTCCTCTCCGCGTCGAAGCCGATGAGATCTCGGAGGTCTGGCTTGCGCGCGTCGAAGCGCTGCACCAGGCAGATCTTGTTTTCGGTGGCTGGCGTGACGCTCGCCGCGTCGCCGGGCGGCTCGGGCTCGTCGGTGTTGAGGTTGAGGTCGGGCGGGAGCCTTGGTCGCCGCCGCGTCTCTCGCGCGTCGAGGCTCCGACGAAGGTCCGCATCGCCGCCGAACTCCCTCACGAATGCGCTCTCGTCCAGCGACCGCGCGGTGCCACTTTGCGGCCGGGAGGTGTCGGGGGACGGTGGCGCGTAGTCGGGGCGGCGGGCGCGTTCCGGACGTTCGAACGGGAGGGGCTCCCGGGCTTCGGCGGGGCTTTCGAAGCGGCCGGCGAGCTCCCGCACCGTGGCCGGCGCGAGATCACCGTTGCCATTATCACCGGCCGCGTCCGCCGTCTGCCCGCCAACGAGCACGTTCTCGTAGTCGCGGTGGGCGTCACTGGGCGTCGCGGCGGGACTCTCTCGCGGCTCGAACTCGACGTTTTCGTAGGCGTTCTCCACTTCGGGCGTCGCCAGGATCATGGCGTTCACCTCCTCTATGCTCCTCTTGAAGAACTTCACCTGGCTGTAGACGTCGAGATCGGCCGGAGGCTGGCGCGCCCGCTGCGCGGGGAGGCGAGCGTCGGCGGCGGGCACGGGCGCCCCCTCCGCGATCGCCAGGCTTCTCTCGAGGGCAGTGTCTCCGGTCGCCGAGTCCCGCCCGTTTGTGGGCGTCTCCGCGTCGCCGAGCGGCTCGTAATTCGCGGCCGCGCTTGGCGATCGGAACGTGATGCTGACCGTGGAGGTGAGCGGGGTCCGAGGGGCGGGCGGGCTGCCGGGCGTGGTGGCGGCGGAGAGGTCGAGGTACGCGGGGCCGTCGTCCGGCTCGTCCGGCCTGAGGCTGCCGTCGGAGTACGTGGAGGAAGTGGGGCGGGAGGTGGCGGCGGTGTCGCGGCGGTCGGACGCAGACGAGCCGGACACGGCGGACAGGCGGTTTAGCCGGCGGTAGCCGACGTCAGCGGAGGCCGCGTCGAGGTCGGGGGGGGAGCGGTCGGACGACGGGGGCCGGGGCTGGTCTGCGGCGCGCAGCTCGCACTCCAGGCACTGGCCGCGGTCGCAGGCGTTGCACCCTCCCACAGTGATGGTACGCGTATGTCCACTGGCCTCGGAGTCGCTGTCGAGCGGGTCGTAGCGCGGCGTGGCGGGCGTGGCTGCGGGGGAGGCGGCAGGCGAGGCCGGGGGTGTGGCGGCGGGCGAGGGGGCGGGGGAGGCGCGTTCGGGCCAGTGCACGGCGATACGCGTGGCGTGGTGGTCGCGGCCGTGCCACGTGAGACGTGCCGGCGACTCCGCCTCGCCGCCGCTAGGGAGGGCGCTGTAGCGGCCCCCGTTCTTCTGTTTGCGCGGGGAATTTCTCTCTCTGCAATCGGAGGATCAATTATGCGCGTCGGCGTCCGCCTCGTGTGTTCGGTGGATTAAATTTTTTTGTATTTGATTTATGATATTTGATAAAAAGTGACAGACGAAACGACTAAGGCATCTTGATTTACGAGACGTCTTTAAAGTAGACCGCTCAAAGCGGGTCGCTTGCGCCATGCCGCGCCGTGCCGTGCCGGGCGGGTCGACGCTGGGCGAGCACCCGGGGGTTAAAAGCTTCACACTGAACTCTCGTTATTTTGGGGTGATTATTAATACCGTCGTTAGTGAGCGCGATGAATTTTTAGAAGTGCATGTAAAACCCGAACGCCGTTAGCGGGATTAGACAGCTCGTTTACCTGGCCGGGGGTCGGGCCGGCGCTCGACAATACTTTACGCTTAACTACCCTGAAACGACAAGTACGATGAGCGCGGGACGGTGGGGGAGGAGGGCGTTGACAGAAGTGCCGGGACACACGAGCTTACACGAGACGTCGATCACACCTTTTATAAGCTTGACGTTACGTTGAGCAAAAATATAAGTACAGGGCAGACTATTGTCTACAGAGCTCAACCGAGCACATGCGGAAAACAGACTTAGGGCCTGTTTCGCCGCCTACAGATAGTCTATCCACAACTTTATTTTAAAGATGTTGTATGGAGAATCTGTCAAGGTTGTGGATAGCCTAACAGAAGCATTATCAGTAAGCGGTGAAACAAGCCCTTAGTTTGTTATATTTTACTCAACGTCTACACATTCTTATTTATTAATATAAATGTAAAAAGTTGTTATAGATCGTTTGAAAAGTTCTAGACCTCGGCACAACAACAAATTATTTCCTGTTATCCAATCTTCAGAAACTGAACAATCAATGTGCAACTGATTAGATAAATATACCTTCAGATTTCTACTGCTGAAATTTTTGTTGAATCAAATGAATTGGTGACGCTTGTGAGCCACTGAGAACTAAATTGGGCGAGAACTTATCAGACAGTTCTCTTAAAAATGAAAAAATATTAAGGGCCTGTTTCACCTCTCCCTGATAAGTCTCGGATAGGCTATTCACAAATTATTTCACAGATTCTTCATGCTTCATTGTCAAGTCGCGGATAGCCTATACAGCACCTATCAAGAAGTGGCAAAACAGCCCCTAAAAGTTACGATCGAATGTACGTAACATGCCTTTAAACCTAACAACCGTTTTGTAAAGGAAAGGCGTGTCGGACTCCCTGAGGTCGCAAATGTAATGGCGACGTAATCAGCACATACCTAAGCTTCACGCTGGCGGCTACGGCGGCGGTGGCGGGGTGCTGCGGACTGTCGCGGTCGGTGCACAGGCGCTTGCCGGGGGCGGGCAGCACGGGCTCGGGCTCGTGGTCGATGTAGCCCAGCTGCGCCACCTGCCGCTCCAGGCGCTCCAGCGCCACGCGCTTACGCTCCGCCAGGTCGGGCGGCGGGCGACGCGGGGACGGCTCCGCGCTCGGCCCAGACGCGGGCGACGAGCACCACGATTCCTGCGGCGGCGCCGCGTCGTCTTCTTCGCTGAACATGTGCCGGTCGCGCTCCTGCGGCGACAGACGCAGCCGCATGCCCGCCAGCTCCGCCTGCCACGGTTCGAAGTACGAGTCGCAGGAGGCCGAGCGCGCGTGCGCCCGCGCCGACCGCTCCCCGCGCGCCGGCGACAGCGGCCCCAGCGCGTCCGGCTCCGACGTCAGCGACTCGCACGCCTTAGCGCGGGGGGGGGCGACGCCGGCGGCGGCGGCGGCGGCCGCGGGCGCGGCGGGC
>JAOTAV010086066.1:0-11943 GCA_026546445.1 Cyclargus thomasi | reverse complement strand
GGAACATACAAATCTATTAAACAAATGAAATTGAAATTTTCTTTTGAAAAATGCTACCATTCCATTAGTATTTTCTTTTACTTTACAGACAACCGATTTTTTTTTTTTCATAATTTCATACAGCATAACATTTTCTATTTATGAAGCATTATCTCACCCTATTAAATATTAACGAAGAGGAAAGATAAATGTATTTTTGTTTGCATCTTACGAATAAACTCAAAAAGTATTAATCCGATTTCGAAGATTCTTTCCCGTTAAGTTGCTACGTTACTAGAGAGTACACAGTGTCATAGGCTAGAATAATATATTATAATAATAATGTTTAGAAAATTGCCTAACTACGGGTTGGGTTAGGTTATCACATAAGAGGGGATCAATAATTATACAGGTTACGGCGTTTGTCCACCGACACCGTCAACCGAGAAAGAGATCATATCGGCCCGATAAAATGCAACTTTATGATCTAGGCTATAGGTTTCATTTTCTAGCGACATTGCTCTATCGTCAATGTCGTCACCGTCGTTAAGGCGTAGAGGAAAGTGAATCCGGCCTTTGGGTACTAGCTATTAGCTGATTTGGAAATAAAAACATTCATCATTTTGTACCGACTCCTGTTGGAAAAATCGTTTGGAGGTGGGCTAAATACTGACTAAATATTGCATTAATTATACATAAATACATACGTAAATACATACATACATACACTCATACATACATACATACATTCATACATACATACATACTCTCGAAAAACATAACCCACCTTCTGGCGGAGTAGGGCAATAAAATAAACGACTATGTTGAAAACACACTTTGTGCTACCTGTTGGGCCGACAAGGGCTCCCAACCCTTGTCTCCCTAATCTTCTTAATTTTATCGATTTCTATCGGAGCCTTTGGCGTATGTAATAAAACCTTTCCTGATTGGTGGATTCAATTACAGATTGATCATGATTTGATGAAATACAGTTGAGTTGAATACGAGAGCTTGTGTGTGTATTTTATTTATTTCTTTTAAACACTTTAGGCTATTGTATACAAAGGCGGGCTTAATGGCTTGTGGCAATCTCCGCGAGCCAACTAAATGATGAAACGGAGAACAAATAATGTTTATCGGTTTTAGGGTTCCCTACCCACGGGGTAAAATCGGGACCCTATTACTAAGACTTCGATGTCTGTCCGTCTGTCTGTATCCAGGCTGTATCTCAGGAACGGTAATAGCTAGAGAGTTGAAATTTTCACAGAATATGTATTTCTGTTGCCGCTATAACAACAATTACTAAAAACCAAATTAATTAAATGTTTTTACACTGGTTATAAAACAAACGTGTTTTTTGGAGCTTTCGTCTTATCGATACTAGATGGCAGCAGTACGTCTACATCTCGCTATCGCTTGAGATGCCGTGACCATTTAAAACTGTTAGAACATCGTTTTCCCAATTTTAAGCTCTTAACTGGTACGGAACCCGTCGTGCACGAGTTCAACTCGTACTTGACCGGTTTTTTTACTAATATCCCTACGAAAACGAATATTGTTTGATATCATGTACTACAATCGAAAGTCCGCAGTTGTATCGTTTTTGTTACATTGTGCCCTAGCTTACAATTTTCGGTGTAAGGAAAAGAAACCGCCAACACTTCCTATGAGAAGTAGGGGGCAACGGGCAAACGAGCTGGCAGGGCACTTGATGGAGAGCGATTACCGTTGCCCATGGATACTTGTAACAGTAGAAGCATTACAAGTGCGTTGCCTCCCTTTATCGACGAAGAAATAGGCTATGTGAATAGGGGGAACGGCAGGGAATGAGGTGTGGAAAAGTTAGGCGTCCAGTAAACTCACTCACTGGATGAAACACAGCGGAACGCTGATTATATTTCGTTTATATATACTTCTGGCACAACCCGGCACGCTCCGTCAAAGTGTGCACGAATCTTCTACAGTCTCGTCTTAATTCACCATAAATATTTAAAATATTTGTTTTAGTAAGGAGCTATAATCTATTCTGAATTCAATCACAGACTTCAATTTGAGATAAAGGTCTCGTTAGCAGGCCATTAAAATTTTTAATTAAAGCGATTGAGTATTTTGTGTCTGATTATAGTGCCGTGTCAAAATACTGTAGTGTGCGTGTTGTAGTGTGCGTAGAGTTTTATTTATTAAAAAAATATTAAAAAACAAAATTGGTATTCCACGCTCTTCTCCATACCAACTATAACTGGGAGATATTTCATGCTTTTACGTCTTTCGTAAAGTAAAGTAAAAGTAGTACAAAGTTTACCGCTCGCGTATTAATATATAAATTTCTAGTACTCTGTCGCTTGTAGCTCGCACCAGACACGGCACGGCGCGTATTCCCGTCACGTCTCGCGCCGTCACAGTGTCAACTGTACTGATTTCTTGTAGAATTATCGTTGTACGCAACGTACGTTACCAGCTATTACTTGTGAGGTTTATAATGTTACTTAGAAAATAGTTGTTCGCCTCGAACTTTGAAGGAAAATATATTTTTTTGGTTATAAGATTGTTATCAGACAATAGAGGTACTTTACCGATATTGTTGCTTCTTGAACTTGAAAACAATCGACAGACGTTTTAAATTTAATCAAATTAGGAAGTTTTTATCGCAACGTTAAAGATTACAAAATTCGCTGAGGTTGAATTCGAAAGTCGCGTAAAAATACTTTGGGATGATGTTTTTCGAAAACCAAAATGTGATCGATTGCTTTCCATCCTTTCTAGTAAGTCTCTATCAAGTTTATTTATTGCTTCGTTAAGAAATGGCAAACAAACATACTTTTATTATATCATAAACCTTCTTTTGAAATTTTTACTCATGGTAGACTTAATTGTACAATCATGGAAATTGAAACAGATACAGGTCAGGAATTAGTAACTTGGTCGGGTTAAGCCCAGCAGACAGTCCGACCAAATGACGTAGGTCCGTCAACTGGCTCTCTTTCAATTTACCCCATCATACATCATCCATCGACCCGAAGTGATATAATATATTAGTCGTGGTCACGAAGTCCGGGTATTTTCGTAATGTCCTTGCTAAGTATGAGGAGTGCGGCTTCTGGGAGCCGTAAATATGTTAGCCTTCGGAGTTTCAGAATGTATTAATTACCGCGTAATAGTCCTGTTATAATCAAAGGGTTCAGGGTCCTTCGTTTATATGACTTAATTGAAATTAAATTAATGGTACATTTTACCTGACAAGGTGCTAAAAGAACTCAAACTAGCATTATAGGTACTTTTTTTATATTCAGATGGCAAACGAGCAGACGGGTTACCCGATGGAAAGCAACTGCCGTCGCCCATGGAGACTCGTAACATCCGAAGAGTCGCAAGTGAGTTGTCGGCCTTTTATAAGGGGATAGGGATAGGGGATTAGGGAATCGGTAAACTCACTCACTGAACAAAACACAGAACAATGCCGTTTCACGCCAGTTTTCTGTGAGGCGGTGGTATCACTCCAGTTCAGCCGGTCCATTCGTGCTGAAGCATAGCTGTGCAACGAGCATCCGTATTATGTACTTGAGATCGGAAAATGTCTCATTGGTACACGCCTCCGCCCGGGTTCGAACCTGCACCCTCTAGAATGCGAACAGAAGTTCTTACCCATTAGGCTACGGACGCTCAAACGTACTTAGGTACTAATATTATAAAAGCGAATGTTTGTGAGTGTGTATGTTAGTTACTTATTCACATAGGCACTAAATCTTATCCACATCGCTTTTAAGAATGTTTATGTTTTTAAGATCTGATTTATCTGAAGAAAAAAGGTTGTGAAGAGAAAACCTTTTTAAGCAGCGACGTGCATACGTCACTGTGCCCTTTTAAGGGTGTTAAAGTGAGCCTATCTATTAATGCGATTCGATAAATTTTTAAACAGGGATACTTTGAGCATCAGGAAAAAAGGATACTTTTTTAGCAAATGATACTTTTTATTTTATGTTTATATAAATATAATATGGAGGACACTTGAAAAACATAAGGTACCTAAGTATAATTTAAAAATAATCAAACTCTATAGAAATATCGAACTTACTAACTTAAAAATGTACGACACCTGCGCGATAAACGAATTTCTGTGCAAAAAAAAGAACATATATATGTTCTTTTTTACGGTCGAAATGAGAAACCTCCTCCTTTTTTAGAAGTCGGGTAAAAAAGCTACCGATGAGTTACATCAATACTCTATCTACAGGCGCCAACGGCCTTGACCATACATTCAGAGTTTCAAAAATCTCCCCCCGCTAACGGAAAATTACTAACATACAATTAATAAAAATAAGAAATAAAAATTCCTCTGTAGGGATTATGGTGTTACTTATATTGTATTGTATAAAAAATATATTAACCTTAGTTTCATAGTTATTCCGGTTTTTTACAGAAAAATGGATGTCTTATAGCTTAACGAAAGAGTCGCTAGTAATGAGAGATTGAAGTTCGTTCTATAACATATTTTTTGGGCTAATATCGTTAATGATTTAACATACTTATAAGAGGTTAAACTTACCCCGTTGGCTCATGTGTAAGCCTTAATATAAGAATATCATTCTTCTGTACGCGTGTTTGTCACGGAACTCCTTTCAGATGATGTACGATTTTGATGAAATTGTTAAGGGGATTCAAAAAAGGCTTAGGTCCACAGTTAACATATTTGCCCGACAGAACTACGTCTATCGGGTCCGCTAGTGTTCTAGTTAGTTTAAAAACCCATTTTGTAAAGTGTTAGCCCCACTTTTAACTGTAAGACGGATTGTCTGAGTGTAAGCGAATTCGATTCCGTAATAGCTTCGCGGCGAGTTAAACGCTCGTACTAAAAACACGTCACCGGCTGCCAAGTGAACGCAATTTAGTGTGTGAACCACACGGGACTGTATTTCGAACGATAACGTTTGTCCACCGCATGCCGTCACCGTAAACAAGATTACTTTTAATCGATAAAATGCAACTTAATGATCTAGCGACATTACTCTAGCGTAGAGCAAAATGAAACCTGTCGCCTCATATGTGTGTGTTCGTCAGTTGACGGTGACGGCGTACGCGTGCGGTAGAAAAACGGCCTAACGGCAATGTTTTTCTATGCGCCTTGTCAAGCTAGCTAGTGTCAGCACGAAGTCCGCACGAAGAAATACCAGCTTGACTTAACATGACTCCACAACTAGTATTTCGGGCGTGTAGACAAACGTAACTTCATTTCTTAGCTTAGAAATGAAGCTAGTGTCAGCTAGCCAAGACAGTCGGAAAGAAAAGCTACAGCTTGCTCGAAAAACTGGCTTCTTGTATCCCGGGCATTATGCATGGGGGAACATTTATGGCCTCCGTAGTTCAGTTGTATTTTAGACCATTAATATTGTGGTATTGAGCGAAACTCTCGATTCGGAGTTCGCGGGTTATATTTCCGCGTTGAAGACCCTTTAGAACAATCAGGTTGTGTTCTGCTATCTTGAGCCTGACATAAGTTTGTACAAGCTAAACGCGTCCAAATTGTTCCCGTATGTTTTCAAGCTTCACAGTTGATAAATGCTTATTTTTATTTCATGGCAGTTCAAAATATTTTTAAAACGCAATCCTATAGAAGTATTTTTAATTTATTAGATCCATTCAACCCTACTTTGGTTGAAATTAATCCTGTGTTAAAGTGTCAAGGCTTTTCTATTACAAATATAGGAAAAACAAGAGAAGTTCATACTTCCATAATAAGTAAGATAATGGGAAAAAATGGAAAAAAAGTTAATAGGAAAGTGTGTGTGTTTGTTTATTTGTTTGGTTGTTTGTTCTTTAACGCCCTAACTAAGCAATCGACTTGATGTCATCGATGAAAGGAGAGTGACCTAGGGAACTTTTGGTATAGTAAAACATAATTTTCCAAAAATATTCGTAATTTTACGTTATTTTAGAATTCTACGGGAGCAAAAATGACATAATACTTAACCCAGGTTTAACTTTGACTATCACGCCACTGGGCCCAGTAGAAAAGTGTGCTGTGATGTTGCATTCATAGAAGTTTCATATATATTTATATCTTTCAGTGCCCATTCGATTTACAAATTTGGGTTTTTGTTAGCAGCTTTGTTAAGGTTCATGCGCCATTAGGAGTTTCCGATCCTCTCCCGCCGCGAACAGAAAATAATAATTATATAATTTATTTATTTATTTATTTTTGAAATAAATAAATAATTATATAGTAAAAAAAAACAAAAAATAAGGATTCCTCTTCAAAGATTATAGTATTATTTATATTGTATTATATAAAAAAAATCATCCATCTCAATTAACTAGTTTCGTAATTTCACTAGCTTAGAAATGAAGCTGGTTTTATTATCGTAGTCTTAGTTTAGGGCGAAACCCTAGTAAAAAACCAAATCTGTTTTTAATTTTTTTTTATTTGTTTCTTCCTTTCAACTTCTAGCTTCTAGTTGCACCCAGCTGCCACCTGTGGCCTTGACTTTAAAGCTATGTGGTCTCATTTGGATCGGGTCCATCGTTTTGGGGCACCTCAATATTTTGAAGTTAAGAACCAAGTTGTAGATGAGAACTTTCACCTCCAACGTTGCGAATCTTACACCTGGAAAGATGGCGTCGTATGATGGAAAGGTACAATGATAATAATTTAATAATAATAATAAAATCTATAACGCTTAATACCACGTCAGTCTGGCCCCGTGCTAAGTACCCGAAGGACTTGTGTTACAGGTACTAGACAACGGATATATATTTAATACTTTTATACTATACACATATTTAAGATTTTTATTATATGATACACATATTTGAAAAACTTTTTGTTCCGTCGGTGGGATTCGAACCCGCGACCCTCGGCGTGAATAAAAAGAACCATAGGCTACTTTTGGTCTTACAAATAATATGAAGTTTAGTTATTCACACACTCGCAGTAAGTCTATTTGCACTAAAGTGAAATTTTAATGCCATTTAAAACGACAGAAAATCTGCAATGCGAAATCTGTCTATCATTTCATTGTGAGAATTCTAGCCTCTCATGCTGAGTTTGTATTTCGAAGAATATATTTTTTTTCTAACTCTTTTTTTGAGCTTAAAACTACAAAAGCTGTTGAAACAAGGTGTAGGTACCAAAGTATAAAAACTCGTTGTTTTAATGTTTCGGTAATGTCCTAAAATAGTCAAGCCTGGGCATTCACCTTTGACATTACCTACGGGGGTGTTACGGGGGTGCTATGAGATGCTACGTAGTTCTACGGTGTTCTACGTTGTGACCCTGAGGTCAGAGGTCAACAGTACGATTTGAACTCTCATTTGTATACAACAAGTAATTATTATATATTATGTTATCTCAACCAAATGTATAGTAATCCTTTGCAAAACGAATGAAGTAACCAGGATTTGCTTAGGTGGAATAATAAAATGAGAATATTTGAAGACATAAGTGGAAGAAGCGGATAACTAACATTTTAGAAATTTCGAGTAAATACTACTTTTTTTCCTATAAAATTGCAACAAGTCTTGTAAATTTAGACGACCTCTGTGGCTCAGTTGGTAAGCGCGTTGGTAGCTTAAGCCGGGGGTCGCGGGTCCGAATCCCGCCGACGGAGCAAAAAGTTTTTCATTGTTCCTGGGTCTTGGATGTGTGTTAAATATGTGTATAGTATAAAAGTATTAAATATATTTCCGTTGCCTGGTACCTGTAACACTAGTCCCTCGGATACTTAAAACGGAGCCAGACTGACGTGGTGTGAAGCGTCCATAGATATTATTATTATTATAAATTACCTAATCCTTTATCTAGCTCGTGTATCTAGGTACACATCAACCCCACAAATAACTATTTACGCAAAAATCCGAGAGATTTTTTAAAACTTATCCGCTTCTTCCACTTAAGTCTTCATTTAATCAAATTAAAACTACTCTGTTTAGCATATTTCAACTAAATTCGTTCAGTTCCAGAATATTTCAACTAAATTCGTTCAGTTCCAGAATGTTACGTGGACAAACATCCAAAGAAACTATTACAGTCATATTGAAATATTGTGAAGTCGTATTCTAAATTAGATGCAGACCGATCATATAAAATTTGTCATTTTGTGCCTCGATTTATTTTTTTGAAGGTGATCAGTTTGAATATTGGACATGTTACACTAAGTTTGCCGTATGGTCTTTTTTACACGTATTAAGTAGATAAGTAGGCAACTAAATTTTAAGTTATTAACTCCATGTAAACAAAAAATATTGTGGCAAGTGGCAAGTTGAATGACATAAAATGCAGTTAAACAAGACATAAGTTACATACGTCGCACAAAAATTCATAATTCTTATAAAATTAAGTGTCAAGTTATTTTGATCCTATCAATTAAAATCGGCCGAGCTGTAAAAGTTCCCAGGCGTGATCCGTAAAGGATCGAACTTATTTTAAAGCGGCATTCCAATTGCCGTTTGTGTTTACAGGTAACATGCAAGATGTTATTGATCATAACGTCTAAATCGGGCACCGGCTGACGTAAGTTGGTTCACTGGCCGAAATGTGCGCCAGGAATCCAAACTTTTGAATATGGAACAATTAGTAATCTGTCATTTTGGAAATGTCGGAGATTTTTTTTATTTGGCAAATTCACACAACGGCAAAAGACATTGAGTCATAGTTGGTATCACGATTCACACCACGTCAGTCTGGTCCCGTGGTAAGTACTCCAGGGACTTGTGTTACGGGTGCTAGACAACGGAAATATATTTAATACTTTTATACCATACACATATTTAAGATTTTTTTTAATGATACACATATTTAATACACAACTAAGGAACATTAAATTTTTTTTGTTCCGTCGGCGGGAATCGAACCTGCGACCCCCGGCTACTAGAAGAGCATAATGATTTACACACCCACACAAAAATTATATTTATGGCTTGTTTCACCGCTGACTGATAAGTATCGCATAGTCTATGCAGAACTTTTCTGACAGATTTTGTACGGAGAATCTGCCAAAAAAAAGTTATGGATAGCCTATGAAAAACTTTAGCAGTAAGCGGAAAAACATGTCCTTATTAAAATTAATTATAAGGAAGTATAATAATAATATTTAGGAATTATAAGGAAGTATAATAATAATACGTTCATCGCATTCAATACAATTGCGAAAGAAAAGAAACAAAAATACCTACAAAACTTAAGTAAGGGATATGCGAATACATAGGCACTTCCATACTATCACATATTTATACATTATGAAAGTATGTCTGTCTGTTACATTCTCACATTCAAACGACTGAACCGACATTGCTGAAAGACAACTTCAAGTTTCTTTTAAGAACACAGGAGTTTTTAAACGGGCTTTGGCCCACCACACATTCCCACCACTGCTTCTCCTGTATCGCCAAGATCGACAGCGGTATCCAACCACAAAAACCCTTTGATATGATATCAGGGAGCAAGAACACAGGAGTTGCAAAAATTCAAATTTTGGCATAACACAGTAACCGTCGTCACTTATTATAGAACAGATAAGGAAAGTTTCAGTATAGGCTGGCAACCGAGTATATTGACCCCCGAAAATATGTTACCCGCGGGATTTGAACCCGGAAACTCGACGTGCTATTTACACTATCCACATAGCAACATTTGTTTTGGGTACACGTTTTTGAGGCATTTTGCAAGCTTTATTTTTAGCGCTTATATTAGGAGAAACTTTTTTCCTTTAATCTTGTATGAGTAAATTGATAGATACAAATAACAAAATGCTCGTTTAGCGCTGCTATTTTCATAGAAAGCTCTATAAGAGACTTCAAAATCTCTCTCATCAAACTCTATAGACTTGTATGTCACCGTAATGTGGAGCTCTAAAAGAGACTTCAAAATCTCTCTCATCAAACTCTATAGACTTGTATGTCACCGTAATGGTGAACGCATATTTATCAGAACTGAAAGAATCAAAGTCATCTCTTTGAATTTGACAGCAAACGATTCGGACGAATCGCACGATTCGGTGCGGGCATGTGTGTGTGTCTACTACCCATATATCGAATTCTAAAATTTTTAACCTTCGCCGCGTCCGGCTCGTTCGTCCCCGATAAAATGTGCGTTCACCATATGACTTCAAACCCTGTAGGAGTACAAACCAAAGTAAACACAAACTAAGGCACTGCTAAGGGAGGGGAGGGAGGAAGGTAAAATCCGCTCTTCCCCGGCCTAAAGTATAATCACTTTGTTATGTTCCATCCTATGTTAAACTTTTTTCCCAAGAGTTAAACTTTTTTTGTTTTGTTTACTTGATATAAAAATTGTTTGTTTTTCATAATTTAAATGACTTTTTGAGACAAATAAGACCTTCAAAAACAACGATAATATATGGATATACAAAAAATAAATGATAATTGGATATTTAGTACTTGGTTTCACTAATATTTCATCCTTTTCACGAAATATTTCGAGTGTGAAGCCCAAAGAATACAACAAACTGTGTTTCGCTCGTAAAAAGTTCACACTCGATATTTTATTCGAGTATGAACTTTTTCTCGCATCCTAAGAATTGCCCCCCTGGTCTTTTCGGTTACCCGCTCCCGTTATAAACGCCCGCACGCCCGCTTGAAGGATAACTCGCCGCGGCAGCTTCCTACCCACCATTTTGTGATCGGTCTGCTCGTTCCCTATTGTTTATAAAAAGAAATAGAAGCGATTCTCTATTTTTGTGACCCTGTGGTTTTTATGCCCTCAAGGGCGCCGCAGGTTGATCACCGTTTATACAAACAATGACGGATGTATAGTCACGTATACAATTACGCCTTAACATTATACGCAATATATCACTTATTATCGCGTCAATCATAACATTATGATTCATAATATTTCATCATATTTTTTTCATAATTTCTAAAGATTTTGAATGTGAAAATTACACTGGATTTTTTTTCTGTGGGATTACAAACAAGTATTTTTCAAATGATATGGATTAGTATGGAATATGGATATATTTCATAATTATATCCATATTTCCATATCCATACTGACATTATAAACTCGATTTTGTCCGTGACTTAATTCGCGTAAATCTTTATAAATTATATTCCGTTTTTAAAATATTTTTTGATTACTGCTCGGTTCCTTTTGGTCGTGTACCTGATGTTATATAAATAGCCTTCCTCAATAAATGGACAAGGCAACACAAAAAGATTTTTAAATTCCATCCAGTAGTTTCTGAGACTGGCGCGTTCAAACTAACAAATAAACAAACACTATAATTTTATATTATTAGTATAGATTGGAAAGTGTGTTTGTTTGTTCTGAACATAATCAGGCATTTCTACATTAACAAGAGTCAGTCAATATTGGCAAAGCAGTGATTAATGGTGTTGACGTCAGTGCCGGCCTGTAACCCTTAGTTTAAAAAAAAACACAAAAGTCGGAAAGACCTGCGCAAGAATTTATAGGAACTAGAGGTCGCTCTGTGGTCGAAATTCGATCATAAATATAAAAAAAACAGACTTCTACCATAAAAAAGAATATTTCGTGTATGATTATCGTGTCATGTGACAATAATGTAGTATGCGTAGAGTTTTATTTATTAAAAATATCCATGACTAAAGCATATTGTAAAATAATATTTTATATTGGCATTCCACGCTCCTTCTCCATATCAAATACATATAACTGGGAGAAAATTTATGCTTTAACATCTTTACAACTTTCGTAAAAGGGATACAAAGTTTTCCGCTCGCGTATTAATATTATCATAGACAAATTAATATTATACAGATTTGATTCCATTTTGTAACTAGTTATAACCTTTGAATATACCAGGAAAAAAGCAATTGGCGATGAAGGGTTCCGTGCCGTAATTGTAGAGCGATATCTTTAAAATAATTCTTATGTGAGTGTGTATGTCACTGAACTTCTCTTAAACGACTGGACCAATTTTGATGAATTTTTTTGTGTGTGTTCAAGGGGATCTGAGAATGGTTTAGATT
>JAOTAV010086055.1:0-11943 GCA_026546445.1 Cyclargus thomasi | reverse complement strand
TTCTGTATATCTTTAGACCCACTATCATAATAATTTGCATTCAATAAATTTTGTTTTACACGCATATTCCCTATTAATTAATAAATAAATAATACAGACTAAAATAATTTTGATCATATTATTACAAAATATAAAAATTGAAAAAAAAATCGTCTGTACATCTCAAACTTTGTTATTGCTTTGATAAACATATCCCTTTTTTCTTTATATTAAAGAGCGTTTTTTTTTCTATTTATAATAGATAATAACTGCTGTTGAGCAGGCGCCGTACATTTTTTGGAAGTGAAACGAAAAACTATTCCAGTATGGAAGCTTCCCATTGTCATTTTAATATTTTTAGGACAGACTTTGACTTCAATATTTTCATTTTTTATTGGAATAGATAAAAAATATTCTATATACTCATTTCCATCATTTAATTAAATTGATGTATTTTTTTTTTATGTTACAGGTAAGACCCACGCATATAATTTCCCTGCCAACAGCCGGTGTGCGGTGCATCAGAGGCTGCACCCGACATGAAAGTCAGCCAGTCACCAAACGTCACGCGTTGGCGCCACGCGCGTCGTCCGGAGAATATCGATCGGTCTGTGCTGTGCTGTGATTGTGCTGTGCTTATCGTTGAGGTTTATTTTTTTAATGAGGTATATTTTTTTATATTTTTGTACGCGCGTGCGGCAAACATTTTTGACATTAAAAAAAAATAAATCTAAATTTAATTTACAAATTGCAGCGCGCAAATTATTTTCAGTTAGGTAAAATGTGTGGTATATAAAAACTAGTTTACTAAAATTAGTTTTTATTGCCTTAATGAGTCATTATATTAGGAATGCTATTATTTTTATGGAATACCTACATTTTTATTTGTTGGCAATTTTAATAATCCTTTTTTTTGTTTTATATGGCATTAGGATACTTTAATTGGTTTAGTATTTTTTTGACACAAAATTAAGATGATGATATTAAGGAATCCTATTAATAATAATCTATCAATTATTAAAATTTTTGGTAACTTCAATCCCGGTTACATTTTATTTTTAACGTAACCATAAAAATTTAGACGTTAAACTGTGATAAAATGTGTCTACAAAGGTTATTTCTTCCGTCATAAAGCTGTATCTACAAAGATAAGAGAGGATATAGAGGGTGCAACAGCCTCACAAGTGCGTTGCAACGATAAAAAGAATCAGTGCGCAGAACACTTCATTGTTATCATTTACGTAGATGTTGCTCGCAACTTTATCCACTGAATCGGTTGATCTTTGTTTTCATCAATAACATATATTTGCTTTAGTATAAATATTTTTCATACTTAGTTCTTACCTAATCAGTGAAATCCACGAAATTTTTTTTGAAATGCAAACCAAATGTTTTTGCCCTATTGTTTATGAATAATGATTTGCCCAAGCTATGAAATCTAATAATGAGTGATGTTTTGACCACTAAAAACAGATAATCTAAAAAAAATATTAAAAAAAAACATCCAAAAGGTTGGAAGTTTCATAATGTGGAATAAATCAATACATAATCTTACCGAGCTGACCGCTCAAAGGTTAATTAACTCGCTTTTCCGATTGGAGAAAATGCAGGTAACATTTTCCTACAAGGAGAATATACGCTGTAACTAGAATTTTCTTTGACAATAAAAAATGTTTCTCATAAAGCTATAATATATATTTTTGCCATGGGAGAGCCATGCTTAGGCACGAATAGGCCGGCTCAACCGGGGTGGCATGAAACGGCGTAGTGCTGTATTTCGTTGTTTCATAACGGCCGGCAACGCACTTGCGAGTCTTCGGATGTCACAAATGTCCATGAGCGACGGCAGATGCTTTCCATCAGGTAAAAATATGATTATTATACTTGAAGACAAAACTGAAAGCCTACTCCATTTTGAAAATTGTTGCTTCAAAGAATTAAATGTAAAAACTAGCTGACCCGGCAAACGTTATTTTGCCATATAAATAATTTCCCCTAACATTTAGGGGGATAAAAAATAGATGTTAGCCGATTCTCAGACCCACTGAATATGCATGCAAAATTTGATTAAAATCGGTAAAGCCGTTATGGAGGAGTACGAAGACAAACATTGTGACGCGAGAATTTTAAATATATAAAATATTTTTTTAAGTATCACTTTTATTTTACAGTTATCTGGCGGTATTGTAATTTGCAAACGATTAAGATATATTAGAAAAAGTATTTTTCTATTCTGATAAGATTGTATGTCAGTAGGTCGGTTGAGACTTGATAGCCGTTACTAAGTGAGCACTGAAATCCAAACAAATTAGCTTTCACGTCAATTATGAAACGATCATATAAATCAAATTCGCCACATACTAATAAGTATAAATGATAGCCATTAATCAAGAAAGTTTTATGAAAACGTGGTAAAAACTATCATTGATTGTGATACGTTTAAAGTGGGACACTGTCACCGTTTTTATTTGAAGTTTTTAACCGATTTAAAAAAAAAATCATAAAGGTATACGGTCCAAACAACGTAGTGAATAGAACAAAAAAAAATTTTAACCTAAAACTTTTTTCAATTTTAATTTTTAGTTTTTTTTTTCATCTTCTTCATGTATAAATAACTACTAACTTCAAATATAAATAATATACAATCCCATGTAGCCTACTTTTTCGAAAGTCAGTCAACAAAAACCTTTCGAATGAGATGTATCAAGGTGAATGTAATTAATAATTAATTACATTTAGCTCAATTAGTTCGTGCTATTGTATTATGCAATACTCAACGTCATAAAGAGCTCAAAGCATAAACAACATCATATAATAAAACCGGCCAAGTGCGAGTTGGTCTCGCGCACGAAGAGTCGCGTATCAGTATAGGGGAAAAAAGTTTAAAAAGGCATGTCTGAGTTTAATTTTTTTTTAAACTCAGACATGCGTTAAAACTTATGAAAGAAAAACATAAAATAAAAATGTGGGAATAGTCGGAATAAGCAGGCACCCAAGCCACTCCGCGACGCCGCCGATGATAAGTCCGTCGAATTTATCGATATCATTACGAAAACACAGAAGACATATTTTGTTTTTAGTATTTGTTATAGACGCAACTGAAATACACATTTCAACTCCCTAACTATTACCGTTCTGGAGACAGACAAGCGGACAGACATCGAAGTCTTAGTAATAGGGACCCGTTTTTACCCTTTGGGTACGGAACCCTAAAAATTTATATGTTATTAGATATTCCATCATGTAAATTCGTTCAGCAATTCTAACGACTGACTGACATAGTGGTGTACTAAACGGTCCAGGCAACCTGATTGATCGGCCTGAAATTAGGCATGCCGATGTTATGACGTAGACATGAGCTGAGAAAGAAATTTTTTAAGTACGTCCCCACGATTTTCAAAGTAGGGATGAAAATGTATGAATCTATCAGTCAGATAGAAAAAGTTTTAAATCATGGTTCATAAAGCACTTTAATCATTTTACCAATAAAAGTGATAAGAAAAATTTTAATAACAAATATCTATTTTTGCTACTGATGTTAAAGTAATATTGTTGTAAACAATGAACCCTCATGATGGAGAATATTTTTAACACGTCTCACCTCGGCCAATCTCTACTAGTCACGACTAAATACTCAAAGTAAGGTAAAGTGTTTTTACATTAAACATTTTGCTGTTACATAGTCAGTATATTTTTAAATATTATAGTGTCTAATATACTTTTGTGTTTATTTCATCTCCCTTATCTACTCATGCTTAGCATGTTAGAAATACGAAAAGATGAAAAAAAAAAACTGATAGATTTTTGGGATAAAAGACAGATTTCCTTTTGTCATTCTGGGGATTTGTCTAACGTTGCTTTTTTTCTAATCAGGTCTGACACTATGTTAGTTCTTGGCATTGTTATACATACTAGGTTATCTACTATCTACACGAACAAAACTAAAATTATATTACGTAAACCGTCTCACGCGAGCGATCTGCGTCTGCGCAGCGTTTTGTAACGTCTTCATAGTTCCATCATTACAAAACAAACGTTTTATATGTCGTTTGTGTGCGAAATGCTTATTGCTCTTGTAATTTGACGCCAAATCTGGCAAAATGCAGTTACAAATGTTTTCATAGATGCACAGGCACAGTCAAGAATTCAAGATTTCATTACCTTCCTTGAAATTTTCTCCTAGGTATCTCAGACCGTCCATTACAGAGACCCGTTCATTTAATATAAAAAATTCGTTTAAAGTGTTAATCTTGACAATTAAAAAAAGCCCGACTGCGTCAAAACATTTTTTTTGGGTACCTATTTTTTTAATTTTTTTTGTAAAATATATCATTATATCTATGGACGCTTCACATCACTGCAGTTTTTTTCAAATAGTAAGTACCCGAGGGACTTGTATTACGGGTACCAGACAACGGAAATAAATATATTTAATACTTTTATACTATACATATATCAAAGATTTTTATTATATGATTACACATATTTAATACACATCCAAGGCATTGAAAAATTTTTCGCTCCGTCGGCGGGAATCGAACCCGCATTCCGCGGCTTAAGCTACCAACGTACTTACTAAGAAAAGCCACAGAAGTCGCTGGCAGCAGCTCAAAAAGTAAAATAAAAAATCCGATATGATAATGTGACGTAAAAATATTTTATTTTAATTAAGTTTGAGATCCACTGCTTTTAAGCATTTCTAAATTAAGGTATCCACAAACGACCTATAAAGTCAATCAGCTATAACTCACAATTAATATAATTTTAAGCAATCACCACCTAACTATCTGTTTAAATAATAATAATCACAATAATTAATAAAATAATTTTTATAAATAGCGTAACTGTTGATGTGTTAATGCCGCAAATACTTATATTCACGAGAAAATGTCGTAACACACACAACTTACGTTTAAAGCGGACAATGCTTTCAAAGTTTTCTAGCAAACATAAAGTGGTCGGATTACACTTAAAGTATGGTCGGTGGTCACCATAAAGTTTTTTTTTTAAATTACCAAAAATATTATGTCTTAAAAGTAATTTAATAAACAGTCATTGTTTTAAATACATGAGTAATTGTAAGTCAATGTAAATATTACAATCTATTGTAACTTATTTGTAAAAAAATAAATAAATAAAAAACAAAGTTACATAACATTGTAAGTCAACACTTTCAATATTATGCAGAAGCAGCCATGCTACTCCCAGGACGTGCTGGCGTTATTAAAATCATTAACTTCTTTTACGACCTTCCTATCCTTACTAATCTATCAGCTTAGTCTAAAAATCTGTCTTTTTTTTTTAAATTACTCAGTTTTTTTCCAAAAAATTGTCAGTTAAACCAAAAATCGATGAGTTTATCCATTCTTTCGTATAAAATATTATATTATACGAAATATAATATAAGGTATATTTCGTATATAATATTATGGTCATACCAAGCCTGCTGGTATCATTGTTGATGCCAATGTTTTTAACATTGGCATCAACAATGATTGTCAATAAGTTAATAAGCCTGCTTTTTTAAGGGCCGTTTATGATGAAACACCAAATGAATTTGTCAACTTTATGAATAGACTCTAATAAAATCGTGTAATAAATTATTGCGTGCCAGTCTTGTCGATGTGTCCTTCGGTTGCAAAGGTGTGATGTATTGGAATTCGGAGAGGGCAAAGTTATAAAGTTTTTGTTTAATTTAAAACCCACTCAAATACATAAACCCTCTTATTCATAAACAATATTTAAACAGTGTTTAATTAATCAACAATCGCAGTCCCTTGTCTCAGTCTGGAATATTGAAAACATCACACGACAGAAAGGGACAGCGAACCTTGATTAGTTAGACATTGCTTAAATATTTTTAACGGCTAATGATCAATTCTTTCAGGATATATGAATATTTTTATTTCAAACATAGGCCCTTAATTACACTGTTAAAAATGTTAATTTACTACAATTTTACTACGCAAATGACAAAAAAAAAATACAAAATCTTGTATTGTATTGGAATTTAAACACGCATTTGTTGTAATATTACATTTTGTAATAGCACAAATACGAAGTAGGTTGCATTTTGACAAATATTCTGTAATAAATTGTATAGTAAAATTGCATGACTCAGTTTAACTAAATTTCTAAAAGCTCTGCTACTTTCACAGTGAATTCTATATAAAAGACACATACTCGTATACACCCTCAACTTTTGGGGCCTAACGACGGAGGCGTCTGCTAAGAAAATTTCATAAATCCTACCCATGAGGGGATAAAATAGGCGATACGAAATTATCGTAAACGCGAGTGAAGTTGCGGGCGAAAGCTACTAAGAAATGTTATTGAAGGTTTTACTTTTAGAGGTTTATGAACTAGAAATAAAAGTAGGCTGTCTTACAGTAGCTCTCACAAAATTGCGATATTTTTTATTGTCTCGGGTTAAGCAACGGATTTTGACATGAAATTGTTTGAAGTGGTAAACCGCTAGAAATATTACTGCATGCTATATTGACCAATTATATTTTTCCGTAATAAAAAGAATATCCTATGTCCTCAGCGAAATCCGTTCAGCGGTTTGGGCGTAAATAGGTAACGAAGGCAGGCACACTTTCGCAATTACAATATTAGTATAAATATACAGGTATTTAAATGTGAATAAAGTGTGTATGTACTAACAGGGAGTTGTTTCAGAGCCAAAGTGCCGATCTCAGTGACTCGATCGCTTTATTCTGACCAAAAGACGTAGGTTCGTCAACTGTCTCTGTTTCAATTTCCGCATAGTACATGAATATTTTGATTTAAATGTCCGTAAAGAATAAATGTACTCATGGAATACAACACCACAAGAGTTGCAAGTTGCCGGCCTTTTAAGAGAGAATACGCTCTCTCTTTGAAAGTTTGCAGGTGGTGTCGGTCCCGAAATATTTCTGGCGATAGTCTATGAGAGTTTAGCTGTGCGAGGCAGAAAGTAACGCGAAAAGCGCGCTGTGGAGGACCGCTACTCATCAAGATGAGAATGAGGATCTTTTCGCGTAGAACGATGGCGATAAGTAGCAGGTGGAACGAAATTGTCTCTTGAACTAGTGTGGCGAATTAGTTATAGTAGTCTATCAATAGGCTTTTACTTTCGTGTTTACATATCGATGACAGCGTCGTGCCGTTCGTCCTTATCACGTGGACACAAGGTCGCAAATCGCGTGGATACTTTAGGCATTTACCGTGAACGATTTCATGCCTTTTGGGCAATGTTCACAAATTAATAAGTATTGGTACTTTCTCCGAAACACTCGATTTGGCAAGTGTGGTAAGAGTGGTAATAACTATTACATGAAAGTGAAAACGCAAATAGGTTTTTAACAAATCGAAGCTCGTTAATGACTTGTTAATTATGTAATTCGTTAATTAATAATGGCTGACTGGATTAACAATTAATATGCCTTTTACGGATTATTCAACAGTTCAATGTCTTTTGGTCTTTATGTTGTTGTTATTTTTAAATCAAGCATTATAGGCGGTTTACCATTGCAAGGATAAAACGCTGTCTACTGATTTAAGTGTCGTTTCTTCTTTCATTTTGGCACAATGCCCTACTTGTTGCGTGTCTTGTTCAGTTGGCCTGTGATGGACTCAACTCTCCAAAAGTCTTCGGCTAGCTTAGTCTACATCGAAAAGTCAAGTCAAGTCAAATGTGTATAACCCGTGCGACTTAACTAGGCTCATGACCTTGACAAAGTCATTTTGGAAAAATGTAAAAATAACATAAAGAATGTCCGAAAACAGGAACAGAAAACTAGCCAATTGCTAGCGATACAAGCGTCGATATTTTAGCTAGTTTCCTATTTCTGTTGTTAGACACTTTGCTATGTTTTTTACATTTTTCCAAAATTACTTTGTCACGGTCATGTGCTTAGTAAAGTCTCACTGGAAGCGCACAGGTAATATTAGAGCCATGTGTAATCGTACAACATTCATACTAATATAAATAGAAAAGTGTTTTTTCGCCCTAACAGAGAAACAGATCGCCTTGAGTTTTGGCATAGTTGAGAGGATGGAGACATATTTACACGATTTTCGAATAAGCCACAAGAAAGTGCTAGTGTTATAGTTTATTTGGCAGGAGAATATTTTTAAAAGTTTCTCTATATTTGGGCAAGTCACATTCGTGTAGCATGGTATCGGAGATCTAGAAAGCTGTACGTGGTGCGATAGTTAACACCGGGAGCGGTGATGCTATCTGTGCTCCTGGTGGGCGGTAGCTGATGCACTCGTTTTGATATAACAACTTTTTAAGAAATCGTATAATTCACAAAGCACAGGAAAAATCTCGGCGTACGTCTAGTTCAGTTATTCATTATTAACTCGAAAGTCAAAGAGTAAAGTTTGGCGTGATGGCAAAACACAGTGACTCCATCTAAAACTAATATAGAGTTCGAATTAAGAAAACTCAAAACAAATGCTTTTTGGGACTTCAACTCGACTTCGAAAAAGTAGTTCGGCTGCGAATATTTTCTATTTTACTATGGGAGCGGCAACCACTTTTTCTTTTTCAACATATTGCGACACCTTCATAATATTGCGTTTTACAAAAGCAAAGCCATGCCAATAGGCATATTTGTGGATAGATTCATTAAGTAAAACATTATAATAAAACTATAAAAATATTTTTTTTAAAAAAATCGCGCATGTGAGGCCCTGATGATGTGCCCCTCCGGAGGGGTACTTACAGCTTAATACTGTCACACGCGAGTTCAACAGGCTTGGTATTAGCGGAAAATGTCGTATAACTAAAAATCTAATAGATTACGACTATTTGATTGCTATGAATGAATGCAAAAGCTTTCAGAGATCTATGGACCTTAATGTGATAGTAGCTATTAAATTAGCTAACTACAAACTCAATTATACGATGCAGAGAGAAAGCAATGATGTGCAGTTTCTCTGACCCTCGACCTACGAAGACCGGTGACATATGAGCACGCGGAAAATTAAATACGAGTTTATCACTTAGGAATTGTGGTGGCTGAATGACTAGCGTAACTGGACGGGTTATGAGTAACGACTTGCATAGATTTAATGAGCAGATGACATAAAAAAGTTAAGTTTTGAACTTTAGCATTTCCCGAGGGCTCCCTGAGATCATGTAAAGGGGTTTTCGTGGTTGGATACCGCTGTCAATTCTAGCGACACAGGAGATGCTGTTGTGGGAATAGGAATGTCTGGTGGGCCGTAGACCGTCTTAAAAAAATTAAGTCATGATAATCGCCTAGTCAGAATAAAAAAGCAAACTTTTTATGATATTTAGGGGGTAAGCGACAAGACGGGTTACCTGATGGAAAGCAACTGCCGTCACCCATGGACACTCGTGATATCCAAAGAGTCGCAAGTGGGCTGTCGGCCTTTATGAGGAAATAGGGATAGGTGGAATAGGGAAGATGGGCCACTAAACGAAACAGCACAACGCCGTTTTATGCCAGTTTTCTTGCCGAAGCATGTCTCTTCCACGGCAATGAGCATCGGTATTGTGTATTTGAGATTGGAAAATGTGTCATTGGTACACGCCTCTACCGGGGTTTGAACCTGCACCCTCTCGAGTGCGAACCCATTAGGCTACGGATGCTCAGCTGTCCTGGGTGATCGACCGCGACTAAAATATGTACACTAATTTCATAAAAAAATTGCTACAAAGCTAGAGGGTTAATGTTAGCATGGCTTATGCGTTGAGGATGTAGAGATTTTAGTATGTCATAGAAGATAATCCTTACTCATTGTTTTATCACTAAAGAGGTGACGAACAGACTGACAGACTTACATAATAAATTAGTAGAGAATAAAACACTTGCACTAGGAAGCGTCACGCGCCGCTGGTAGGACGAGTGTACGCGGCACGCACGTCAGTATCGTTGCCAGTACAAAAGTCTTGTCATTTTCGACTCTATTATTATAGCAATAGGGGCTTTTAGATCACCGGATTTGGTATTAGCGGAAAAATGTCGCATTACTGAAAATTTTCAGTCGCATTTCTTGTTTTTAAGGAAGTGTGGTGTTATTGTGTGCATTTATAAAATCGCCCATGGACACACGCAGCATGAGAGTTGCCGGCTTTTAAAGTCTGGTGTAGTTAAGAAAACCGTTCTACCCCCCCAGAACAAGTGTCAAACGAGTATCGTTTACGACAATCGCTTGGCGTGTTTTCGTACGGGATTGACGTAGACGAACGAAAAATCACGTGATCTAGTCGAGTTCGAATGTGTCAAAACAAGCGAAGCGATTATCGTAAACGTTAATCGCTTGCCGCTTGTCTAGGGGGGCTGGCTGGAGGTAAAGAACGGCTATATACAACATTTTTTAAAATTCGTTAGTTGTATGTATTACGTAAGTAATACATACAACTATTATATATAATCAAACAAAAGTCGTAGAGCATACGAGTATTTCTTACAAAGTGGGTGCGGACAGTTCCTATTAGTTGATTAATAACATAACAAGTATTTCCGTAAACGCTCTATTGCATATTAGTTTTTTTTATTAATGAAAAATGAAAGTATAGCTTCACTTAACAGAACCGGCCAAGTGCGAGTTGGACTCACACATAAAGTTTTCTTTCCTTTTAGGGAAAAAAGGGTTCTGATAGCTAGCGCGATGTCGACGACTAGATGCGACATCTAGTGTTCTCGAAAGGAAAAATCACGTTTGTTTTATGAGACGTTATTAAAATTGTTACATTGAGATGTAGTTATAGAGTACAGAAATACTACTATCCTACTAATATTCAAAACTAGCTATTGCCCACGGCTTCGCCCGCGTGGAATTCAAATTTGGTGAAGATTCGATTTTTTTAATAGCTTGATGTTTTTCCAAGACCAAAAGTATGGAGAGTAACATACTCTTCATACTTTCAACTAACTCAATGCCAAAAATCAAGTCAATTGATTGCTTCGTTTGGACGTGAAGGAAGGACAAACAAACAAATAAACAAACACACTTTCACATTTATAATATTAGTAAGGAAGTAAGGATTCGCAAGTTTGTGAGTTTGTGTTTGTTACCTTTTTACGTTAAAACGGCTGGGGCGATTTTCACCCTGGACTAACACATAGGCTGCAATTATTGTGGAGAAGGAGTTATTAGCCGCAGGTAATACCGCGGGACACAACTTGTGTATAATATGCGAAAATCCCGAAATAAATTGTTGCCACTCTGTTAAATATACATACAAAGATGTATGACTTGACCAAAAATAGAAATGTTCTCATAACGTGCTGTTATCATTCCGGATATAAGAAAGTAATGAACACAACAATTAATGTCAACGCGTTGATTATCTGTCGTAACAACAGACACAACAAAATTTAAATTAACAGATATCGATCTATATTGAACACCGTTGGGTAAGATGTTGCGCAACGTGTTGTTGAGATGCTTTGTTGTGTGGTATTTCACGGTGGAATGTGCTGCCATGAAAATACGGTAATTAGGCCCATAGAATGCTGGCCAATCGGAAATATTGGCCAATTAAATCGGGCATTGTTCAACTATGAGCATAGTGCGCGCCAGAAAAAAAATAATGACGTTTCGATATGTCAAATTAATGACTCCTTCTTCTTCTCTTTAAATGTTTTAAACGTCGTTTTTGGCATCGTCCAGCGAGAAATTAAATTGCAATTCTAAATTCTTTTATACCGAAATTATGATGCAGTCATAATGAATTAAGTTACAAAACTGTCTTTATGGGATCGTAAAAACTCGACGTGTATGTTAAACGTAATTTTATTATGGTTATAATTTTAGTATTATTATGTAGTGTCCACTTTTTAAAACTTTTTTTAAGTAGGTCCTTTGCATGATGATTGCTGACTAAACGTTATATCACTCAGCTTAAAAAATTTTGTATGTGTTGCAAAGAGTCTTGGCAGGGTTTCATATAAAAAAATACCTACAATTTTTGTGAAGCGTCTAAGGTTGCAAAAATATCCA
>JAOTAV010086044.1:0-11943 GCA_026546445.1 Cyclargus thomasi | reverse complement strand
AGGCCTATTCATAGGTATCCCACAAGTGTTAGTTTCATGATTTTTTTTGTATTTACGAGTATGAGAGACCTCCGAAAATTTACAATTTTATTATTAATTTATATATAATCTTAATGCGACATTACATAATACCATAGACCAATTATTTCTCTATAATTTTTCTATGATAATACATATTACAAAATACATATGCCCACCAAGTTACACCAATACAGTCCTCATAGTTTCGGCATAAAGTGTTCAGTCTTTCGAAATTTTGGCCACGGAACCCTAAAAATTAAATGCTTCATAATTTAATTTTTGATCGTGGCTTATGTGGCCCGTTCTTGACCGAAACTACGCATTAAATTTAAATTTTACTCGTACTAAACAAAGCGAATAACCGCGCATAAAACGTCAGCTATCTCAGAAACAATTTCAGATTAAAAAAAAAGACGAGACGAAAGTTGTAGGAAATTTTATTTCCCACAATACTTACAAATATACTAACAGCGTAAAGTTCATACGGAACGAGAAATTTGCATAATAGATATTTTGACTTTTGGTCTTAGTTATTCATATGACGCGGACAGACTATCGTTGGTAGGTTTTAAGACAAGTTTTGGAATGTTAAAAGAAACGTTTATTTTATCATAAGTTTCCAGTTTTCCGTAGTTGAATTCCTAATTTTACTGGACTATATAGGATGCTCGAAACTCATTTAAATTGTTTATATCTAGTACAATTATTTATTATATTGTAATATCATTCATCATTTTATCTAACAAAAACACTATTATTTCGATAAAATATCTTGGCCATACCCGGGAACAAAGTTTCATTCGGAACTACATCAATATGAAAATTTATTCAATAATCCCAGAGAGGAGATATTAAATAGATAAATTATATTCAGATTTCGCATTAGGTGCTCCCCGGTCGAACAGATTGCCAATTTGTATTAAGTTTGAATTATTAATAGCACAGAGTGGTGAAAATGTGGGCAAAATGGGGTGAAACTTTTAGACGTTATACCTTAACTTTTGAATAATTTAAAAACGTAAAAGATTTGATCGAGTTTATGGGGAATCCGATTTTCTAGATAACGGTAGCCTTGACATGTCGCATGTGGGTTGCCGGCCATTTATGAGGGAATAGGGATAGGGGATTAGGGAAGTCGGGCCACCGGTAAAGTCACTAATTGAACGAAACACAGCACAACGCCGTTTCACACCAGTTTCCTGTGAGGCCGTGGTATCAATCTGGTCGAGCCGGTCCATTAATGCCGAAGCGTGGCTCTCCCACGACAATTAGTATCCGTATTATGTTCTTGAGATCCTGAGAACCTGCACCCTCTCAAGTGCGAACCAAAGGTCACACTAGGTTACGGACGCTATAAAACTTAGACATTTTAATTTATGTAGCCATCATGCAAATATTACATATGCGAAAGTTTATATGAGTTTGTGAGGGTGTGTAAACACACTAACTTTTCACTTTAAAATGGCTAGAGCGATTTTGATGAAATTTGGCATGGACATAGCTACTTTTTACCCGACCCGAAAGAAGGGATTATGATTTTGACCTGTCTGTATGTGTGTAGGTATGGATGGTTCATCTTTTCCCTCGTAACTTTAAAACTCGAAATAGGATATATTTCGACAAATGAGTTGGAATCCTTTCGATAGTCCGCTGGTTACACGGCGTCACGTTAAATTGACTAAAGCGCCATCTAGGAGACTTAAAGTGAGGAACAAGAAATATATATCCTGCAGGTGTCGTGTGGGACATCAAATGAAAAAAATACGGAACCACATTTCTGTAAACATTATTAACTGACTACTAGCTGGTACCCGCAACTTCGTTGTGCGAAAATTTGTAAGTCACGCGGGAACCGTACAATTTCCGGTTCATAGCTATTAAACAAAAAAAGATTTATTCAAGCGTATCGATCGATAACCGATAAACAGACAGACAACATTTTTCTGTTAATTTGTGTTTTATTACTGTTTTTTAGCCCCCAATATTGATTATCCTGTAAAAATACTAAATGTACGGACACGACAATTTGACTGCTTTATTATATGTATAGATTAAATAGGAAGTTAACAGGTTACATATTTTATAGGTATTTCATAAAACTGCTGCTGCTGACTGCTGGAAGAAATTTCTTTCAGAAATAAGCCATGTTGTATCATTTGTCTTCTGTAAAATGTTGTATTTGTTAATTTTCTTGTGTACAATAAACTGTGAATAAAATAATAAATAACAAAAAGTTCCAGAAGTATAAATTCTAAGGTTAGCAGCTGTAGAAAAGGGCCCAAGTTATTGTATTAAAGTCATAATTTGTATCCTAGGCTCTGTGGAATGATTTTTTCTAATTTATGATACCAGTAACAGAAAACTGTCCAAGTGTGAGTTGGATCCGCTCACGAAGGGATCCGTACTACATGAGAGCAAAAATTGGGAAAACGTTTTCTGAAAGTTAACCAGCTATAAAAGACCGACGTAGTGCAACCGATATCGTGTTGGAGACGTCCAACAGCGCCATCTAGTATCAAAAACAAGAAAATGACCAAAAAAAACATATTTGTTGTATTAAAGCTTCCCCTTAAATATTTAGTTTATTTTGTTTTTAGAATTTGTTACTATAGCGGCAACATTAATATATATTCTGTGAAAATCTCAACTCTAAAGATACTGCCTGGACACAGACTGACGGACAAACGGACAGACATCGTAGTCTTAGTAACGGGGATTTTACCCTTTGGTACGCAACCCTAAAAACTCTAATCGTAAACCTGACAAACGTGGATTGCTGAAGTTTTCCCGTTCCCACGTTACCACTTCCCATTCTTCGTATAAACATAGAGGAAAAATAATCGGTCTATGGTAAACTGACAATTAGATGAAGCCAGCTACCACTTCGCGCCAAAATCCGTTTATGGCGCGCATACATTTTACCGGAATAAAAAATATTCTATGTTCTTACTAGATTCAAAGTATTGTAGGAGTATCCTGTATTTTTTAAAAACGCCTTATGTGATTTTCATACTTTTTGTTTGGCAATTCTACAAAGAAACATCTTGGCTAAGCCCCCTGATCTCTCGCCTGTCGTGTCGGTTCTCCAACTCGGTTTGTAAGCTTGTAAGTGATTACGCCATCTCGGTGAAAATAGTTTTTTATTCTCATATTAATCCTATCAACAGTATACACTATTTTATCGCAATAATTTGCAAACTTCAAGATTTTTTTACGATAAAAAAATTGTATTTTTCATTTACTATATTTATTACAAAGGAACAAAAAACATTGGGTTGATGGTACAATATTGTCGCTGCGCGTACGCAACCGCGTAAGAGCAGTTTGTAAATACCGCGTGACAGCAAAACACGCGAAATTCAAATATCGTGCCAGCCGACTCTAAACGCCTATTGACTGATATTAGACTTCACCTGATTTTAATAATCTAATTAGAAACGTCGGTTGTGCTATCGAAACCGAATTAAAACACCCGAAATATTACGTTTTTTCTTGCTGCTGTAAAATCATGAAAAAGCAAATTACAAGTTGCTCTTACGCGGATTCGCACGCGCGGCGACGATATAATTTTTTGTTTTATCGTTTTCGGCGTCCTGTTTGGATTTAATAACTAACTAGCTGACCCCGCAAACGTTTTGCCAAAAAAATTTGGAGTTGTACTACCCGTAACATTTAGGGGGATGAAAAATAGATGTCGGCCGATTTTCATAGATACCGGAGAAGCACAAAAAATTTCATCAAAATCGGTCTAGCCGTTTCGGAGGAGTAAGGCAACGAAAACTGTGACACGAGAATTTTATACATTAGATTTAATTCTTAATCTGTCTTAGCAGAACGAAACACTTTTGCATATTTTTTTTATATTGGTTAGTTTTCCTGCAAACAGGGGAAGAATTGACAGTTCCTGCGCAGTAAATTAATTTCTGCAAAACGAAATTACTTGAAACATCTAGTTGAATTATCTTATCTAGCCCGGTAGTCGCTTATCACGCGGGTTCCGGACAATCTAACTCTGAACCAGGAGTAACATTTTGCATGTATTGTATAATATAATACATGCAAAATGTCACACCAGCTGGTCTAAGATGTACCGTCGACATATGTCACGTTTATCTCACTCTCGAGCGTGAGTATTTTGTCGATATTGACATATATCTTTTTTTTAAATTAAGAGATGGATACCTAGTGATTAGCTTACTCGAAATGTCCCTTAACCTTTTTAAAATAAGGGACAGACATCGCAAGCGTGTTTCTTTACCTTAGAAAACCGTAAACGACAAAACACAGATTTAAATTAAATATTTAATACGTGACGAATACAAAATTAAATATTTATCTGGCGAAAAACTATTTCATCATATATCAAAATCTCGACAAAACTCGATTCGATTGTGTTGTCTTATTAGGGTTAGTAGACAAAAATAACACAGATTAAAAAAAACACAACTATCTGTAATTTTGATGACAGACGCGATAAAAAAGTATGTCATGTTAGAGTCAATAGAGATGAAGAGATAAACCGGAAAACGTCGAGAAAACGCGTAGACAAAATTTTGTCGACGGTACATGCTAGGCCTACTGGTTCAGAGTTGGTGAGTCTTGTAATCTATAACAAAGGTCTTCCTAGTGCAGACACCAGTCTCTCACAGTATATCCTAAAGATACTGCATGGTCCACATAACTTACATCATTCTTCTTAGTTTATAGTTATAATAGTTAATTGTATCTTTCATTTGTAAACTTTTCTATGTGGGTGAAGAAAATCAAGATTATTATTATTTTATCGGAATAAAAGTATCCAATGTCCTTCCTGGGACTCGAAGTATCTCCATAGGAAATTTCACTAAAATCGGTTGAGTGGTTTGGGCGTGAGGTAACAGACGGACGGCCACTTTCACATTTACAATATTAAGTAAAAATGTGGATTTTGAAATGCAGCAATTTATACCTTATTAGGTATAAATTCAGAAGTGTAGTTTCGGCGTTTCATGGACAAACATCGAAACAAAGAAACCTGCCTTTACTATAATCGTCATTTTTAGAGTTCCTTACCCAAAGGGTAAAAACGGATTACTAAGACTTCGCTGTGTGCCAGTCTATCTGTCTGTCTGTCTCCAGGCTGTATCTTAAGAATGATGATAGGCAGTAAGTTGAAATTTTCACATAATATGTAGGTATTTTTGTTGCTGATATGACAAAAATACTTTTTTTAATGATATTTTAGGGGGTAAGTAAGCAGACGGGTTACCTGATGGAAATCAACTGCCGTTGCCCATGGGCACTCGTGATATCCGAAGAGTCGCAAGTACGTTGCCGGCTTTTATGAGGGAATAGGGAAAGGGAACAGGTATAGGGAGATTAGGGAAGTTGTGCCACTGGTAAAATCAATCACTGAACGAAACACAGCACAACGCCGTTTCACGCCAGTTTTCTGTGAGGCCGTGGTATCACTCCGGTCGAGTCGGCCCATTTGTGCCGAGACATGACTCTCCCACGGCAATGAGCATCCGTATTATGTACTTCAGATGGGAAAATGTCTCATTAGTATACGCATCCGCCCTGGTTCGAACCAGCACTCTCTCGAGTGCGAACCAAAGTTCATACTCATACCCGCTTCTTCCGTTTGATACTGGCAGTTAGCTCAGCAGTACGTCTATATCGCGCTATCGTTTGATAGGACGTGATCTGCTATAGCTAACAACTATCAGAAACACATTTTCTCAATTTTTCGCTCTGTACTAGTAAGGAACCCTTCGTGCGCGATTCCATCTCGCACCTGGCGGGTTTTTATTAGCTCTTGACGTCCGAACCTTTTCCCCCGGCATAACTACAGCGAATGGAAATTTAATTTAAAAACACTTGACATTATTTAAAAGTTTCCCCGCCGGCGGCGACATACAGGCTGGCGGATTTCATTCACGCCGTCCTGTTAAACTAAGTTTAACTTTACATTGCTTTTGTTCGCTAATCAAATGCAGTTTCTGTTATAGTGTAACTTGTTATGTTAACTACAGTTATGGAAAGTTAAATTGAAGGAGATCGCATACACAAATCTTGTTATAATAATAATAAAAACAATAATAATATCTATAGACGCTTCACAGCACGTCAGTCTGGCCCATTGCTGTACCCGAGGGACTTGTGTTACAGGTACCAGACAACGGAAATATATTTTAAACTTTTTGTTTCGTTCCGTGAGTGAGTTTACCGGTAGCCAAAGTTAGCTAATCCACCTATCCCTGTTCCCATTCCCTATTCCCTCATAATGGCCGGCAACGCACTTGCGACTTGTGTCCATGGACGACGGCAGTTGCTTTCCATCAGATAACCCGTCTGCTCGCTTGCCCCCTAAATATCATTAAAAAAAATCAGACGTCTCGCGAAAACGATTGTGCATATCCGCTCCCGCTCGTCGGTCATCGTCTGTGATGTTTGGACGATAATTGTGTCGATTAACGATCATCGCCGATTGTAAAGCCTGTAAATTTTCATTTTTCGACGACCTATGTGGCTCAGTTGGTAAGGGCGTTGATAGCTTAAGCCGGGGGTCGCGGGTTCGAATCCCGCCCACGGAGTAAGTTTTTCAATGTTCCTGGGATGTGTATTAAATATGTGTATCATATTATAAAAATCTTAAATATGCGTATTAAATATATTTCCGCTGTCCGTAACACAAGTCCCTCGGGTACTTAGCACGGGGCCAGACTGACGTGGTGTGAAGCGTCCATAGACATTACATTATTATTATATTATTTCATTATAGCGAAATGAACGCAAGCATTCTAACTTCACCTGTAACCCATACGAAGTTCACCATTAAGAAGTCACGGCTAAAGTTATTCAATTCTCCAGCTACGTCGTGTTACGCGATAACTCATGTTCATGCAAATTACTAATTTGTCGGCCTGATAGATTGGGGCCTGAAGTCTGAACACGTATTCATTACCTTCAAAAGTTTTAGAACTAGATTTTGCCTGTGGTTATCTCACACTATTCATAAAGAGAAGAGGTTTGTGTTTTTGTATCTTTGTTTATAACGATTTTTTTTTTATTTGAAGCATCGAGCATATAACCAATAAAGAAGTAATATGAGCTATCCGTGTCCGAAAGTTATCAAAGTTTTGTCACTGATAAATTAACCGATAACCAACTAACGCTCGCACTAAAACAGTACGCACCAATAAGAGACCTGTGTGTACGTACCCCGATACATCCGACCAATCAGAGCGCAGTGGCTTTGGGCGGATTTTTTCCGAAAAAAATTAATAAAATTTCCGCTCTTTTGATTCTATGCTCGATGGTTTGGGGCAATAGTATTTGTCGATACTTGATAGCGTCTATATTTAAATTTTTAGTACGGCAAAAATTGTACAGCGCCTCTAGCGGTCACTTGCGGAATTAAAATTGCCATACTAAGTTTTTTGTTTGGAGTTAATTAACGTTTCATACATTTTTGGACCATTTGCCATAATTACCGGCCAGATGAAAGAAGTGTTCTATGATATTTGGTTAGGACAGATCATCCTTATAATTTGTTAGTATCAAGTGTACAAGAAATTGAAATAATTTGTTACTATCAAAGCGTACAAGACATTGAAAGAATGGATTTCATCAAAATACCAAAAACACATCTCGATAGCAAATGGGCATGGCAAAACTCAGCTTTACCAGAAATATTATGTTAGACAGAAAGAAAATAACTATGGCGTCACGAAAAATTGGCTTCAAATAGCGCTTGCACTCTGTTGTGACAAGTCATAAAACCGAAGGCCTAAATGTATCTGGATGATATTATATTATTTATTCTTAGATACTGCTCTCATTTCTGGGGAGGGTCACCAAAAGATCGATTGGGCGTAGTTGGCTCATGGCTGCCTCTCGTATTCTGAGAAAGGCAAAATAATATAATATCATCCAGGTACATTGGGCTTCCGGTCATCTGACTCGTCACAACACAGTGCAAGCGTAGTTTTAAGCCGATTTCTCGTAAGTCCGTTGTATTTTTTTCCTTCTTTCTTATAATATATTTATGGCAAACTAGGGTTAGGGGTCAAGCCCATTTTCTATCAGGATGCTGAATGTTTTTTGGTAATCTGATAAAATTGATATTTTAATGTCTTGCAACACCGTAACTATTGGGCACACAGATGTGGTGACAAATTATTCGAATGATCTATTCTATCCAAATATTACACTTTCTTTGTCTCACCGGCAATTATGTCAAATGGTCCAAAACGAATGATGTCCGAAACGTTGTTGCTGAGTATGAAGCAGTAGAATTTGTCGACACTAGATAGCGATCTAGTGTCGACAAATTCTACTGCTTCAAACTCATGGTAGACCTACTGATCCAATTTCAAACATGTCTTCGCCTGCATTTGCTACATCTGAATAAAACACCAAGTGGACTTTTAGCTGTAATTCACCTCAAAATATGTACATTATTTCACACCATATTTCCAATACAACACGTCAATACTTGTCACGGGGCAAAGACAGTTAATAGGTTCGACAACATCTATACATATCTATTCATATAATCTCTACATATAATAAAATAGTAAAATTGGTGTGTCTGTACGATTAACATTTTACAAGCTAATCTATGTGGGCTTAGGATCAGAAATAGAACACAAATCGACAAAAAAAGTCATCTGTTTGGCTGTTTGTACGCGTTAATCTCCGGAACTACTGAACGGATTCGAATAAATCTTTTTTATTTAAAAGCTATTAAGTCTAAGCAACACATAGGACACTTTTTATCCTGGGAAAATGTACGGTTCCCGCGATATACACAATTTCCGGGATCAAAACTATTCTATGTCATATCCCGGGACCGGGAAGTTTCTTCAAAGTTGGTTCAGTAGTTTGAGCGTGAAGAGGACACAAAGACACACTTTTAAAAATTCGCTAAAAGAAACAACGTTGGATTCTAATTAAAATAAAATAGTTGTTTAGTTTTTTGACGTTTTTGAAAATAAAAAGCTTTTATAATTCATTATTATTGTTTATGTTTTTAATTTCTGTGCTTTAGTTCATCTGTTGTTTCAGCTAGTCTTTGACGCAGCTGAATATTTGTGTATTTCTCAAACAAAGGGATATTATGTTTGCCATTGTGTTGAAAATTACAAAAACGTAATATGACTTTAATGTAATTGAAGCCAATATATTGTTATTTTTTATCACAAGGCTAGAATCTATACGTCTATACTGATATTATAAAAAGAAAAGTGTGTCTGTCTGTCTGTCAGCTGATAGACATAGTAACTACCTATTTACACCCAAACCACTGCCCCTCTAAAGAGTTAACTTAGCAATATTGCTAAAAGCAATTCATTTGGTCGTTTTTCTTGCAAATAACTACTAATTTTGCAAAACAGTGATTTCACAACAAATTTAAATTGATTTTGAAGTAACTTTTTTATAAAAACTATTCTTTTAAACTAAATGTACTAAAATAAATTATAAAGCAATCAATTACTTTGCAATATTGCTATTATCTTTTTAGGACATCTTAACTGATTTTGATGAAATTTGGTGTGGAGATGTAAGTCCCGGGGAAGGACTCACTTTTTATTCCGGAAAAATGTACGAATTCCGCGCGATAAACGAACTTTGCCGAAACCTTCTTGCAGGCATCATAAATGTAATTTAGAAAAATTTATTTAAGCCATTTCCCATGCGAAGAAATAAACTCTTCGTGAGTCGTGACGACGAAGCATCTTCCCGTAATAAGAGTCAAGAATCCATACAAAGTTAATTTTGATAATGAAAATGTCGTCCACATAGGATTTCTAGTAAACATGAATTACGTCATTTATTTTAACTACAGCCTTTGCCCCTTTTTACATGCATGCGGTCGCCGCATGGCCGCCATGTTGCGCCCGTGTTCACAAAGAGACAGTTGCCATGTTTACAGTATGTAAAAACGGTCGTCACATGGTAGCCGTGCGGTTCCCGAGATATGTGAAGGCTCTTATACTAATTATGGCACGTATTATGATCCTCGATTCCAGTGGCCGCGAGGCTATAATAATTCAAATACAACGCCAATTTATGATTTAAGCTGAAGGTTTTTTTGCTCTACTCTTTGAGTTTTTATGTGTCGCGGCTGGTGGCAGCATGGCACAGCGACCGTACGGCGATCGTATGCATGTAAAAAGGGGCTTATGTATAGCGTACACAATTTGTCAGCAGTGAGCATCTAATTTGATGATCTGTATCCACAGTAATCCAGACGAATATGTGGCTTGTACGTACATCGCTCCCGTATTTAACATACGAGATATTCCTCCGGTTAACTTATTATACACTTTTCAGTAATAACCACCTGCGTCCCGCTATCTGCGGCTTAAAAAGAATTATGTTAGTAAAATATTGTTTACATTTAATATACTATTAGGTGATTCTGTTAAAAAGAGACCAAGTCTCGATTGAGCTGCTTCTTTTCCCACGGAAAGAAAGAATTCTTTCCGTGGAAAAAGAATACGCAAATTAGGCGTATTTTTCTAGGTTTTTTCCCGGATTACTCCTCGCGTGCCAGGTAGGAAAAAGGTTACTCGGCGAAAAAAAAAAGGTTGTAGACTTACCAATAGTGGCATTTTTTAAAACTTTATTTACTGGTTATTGAAGATAATTTTTTACTATTTTTTACATTGAAGGAATATATAGATAGCTGCCAATTCCAAACTACAACTTTATTATCGCTCGATAACAGCGCATATGACAGTTTCTATTCGCTAAACGGCGTTATAATCTGAGAGCTGATAGCAAGTTTTGAGTAGGTATTTAAGGTAAGCTGACCTTGTCATTTAACTCTCCTATTACACCCCAATACGGCACTGCAGACCTGGCTGATTAGAAGCGGGGCCTACGCTACTATTAAAGTAAAAAAAATGTTCAAAAAACATATTTCAAGCAATATATTTGAATATTTAAAGACTAGAAAAAATTATAAGCCAGATGATTTTGTAGGGGGTTTAACATGCCACGTCAGACGCGTGCAGACGTTACGAAAATTCCATGTAAACTATAAAATATGTATTTTTGGTTTTAATACAGGATTTTTCATCACTAAACAATTAAATTCCGAGACGTCATATTTTTGGAATATTTCTTTTTTTTTTAAGTGTTTTTGGCCCCGCTTCTCACCAGCCAGGTCTGCAGTTCCGTATTAAGGTGTTATAGGAGAGATACATTACAAGTTTTCAGCTTGCCCCAAATACCTACTCAAACTGCTGTCGGTTTATGATTATCGCAGCAGTGTGTACTAATACTATAATGAAATTTACTGAAAACAGACATTGCTATATTTAACGCGATCGTGTGGGTAAGCAAAGGTAATTTCCTCATATTTATTTACTTTAGAGACAGCAGGAAACTGGAATACACGTGTGAGCCTAAGAAAGCTAAGAATTAGCATCCAATACACAAAATTCACGTTCGTTTGGGAAGCACAATGGAAACAAACATTTATTAAAATGTAGACAAACACACCCCGAGGCATACGTTATGTTTTGCGTGGGGAGAATAATAAGCCATATTCATCATCATCAAGTTTAATAAAAAGGCGGAAGACACCTGTACTTAGACCTTAGTACTTATCAATATGGTCAAGTTAGACTAAGAATACGTGGAAAATTAAAAAAAATCTCATGGTATTACAATATATTTTGTACTTCTTCTTCTTCTTTTTGTATATGGCTCCTTTGTGAGTTGCCAGCGAAATATATATTTTGTAGTAGGGAAAAAACCCGGCCGAGTGAAAGTTGGACTCGCGCAAGAAGGGTTCCGTGCCAGTAAAGAGCCGACGGCAGTTGCTTTCCATCAGGAGCCCGTCTACTCGCTTTCCCCCTACTTCTTAAAAAATCTCAAAAAATACAGCCTCCAGACCGACTGAGGGACCGACCCAGGAACTCTCCA
>JAOTAV010086033.1:0-11944 GCA_026546445.1 Cyclargus thomasi | reverse complement strand
TATTAGTTATTATAATTAATGAAAGTACTACTACTTAGTTTATACCAGTATATATTATAATACTACTAGTAATAGTAGAAGTACTACATAGTTTTAAAATGTTTGTTTCTTTTGTTTTGTTACTTACTAGTTATCTGTATGTATATTATGTTAATACTGGTGATGTAGTGTAAAATTAAAACTTTATAATTAAATAAATATGGCAATGAGGTGAAGTCAAAGAAAGCATGAAAAATATCATGAAGATTATCTAATATTAAATAGGAGTTAGCAAATCCTTTTTTGTAAATAAGCAAAAATGATGTCAATAATGATGAAAATTTAATTGCTAGACCTTCTACCATCTTTTCTAGTGTTAAATTTTTTTAAGAATATAGAAGCATAATTATAAAGCAGAAAGTGTTTTTTTTTCTCTCGTCCCTTACTAACTGACAAAGCCGTAAATTGCTATTATATAAAAAAATTACCAATAAGTTAGTAGTTTTAAACAAGGCATAATGTATTCTAAGACTCTTAACTATGATTTTTATTTATGTGAGATATTTTGTTAAGATCTTTAATAAGATCTTGATTATCATTAGTGTATTATAAATTGAAAACAAATTACCATTAAGTGTTCAGAGGTTGGAAGCTTGGAATACTCGTATCATTTTATCGTTTATGTCTTGAAAGCGGCTAAACAAAGTGATCTATCTAAAGAAACAAATATAATTAAATTCTTTACCTAATAGTTATTTAACCAATTTCTGTGTAAAATTTTACTGTATTTCCTTATTGTACTTCTACTTTAAACGACTACATTGAAGATGGTAAAAAAGTATTGGTACTTTAATTTTTTGACACTCATAGACCACAGCACTAATGATGCAAAATACAATGAGAGTTAATAATTTTGGAGTAAATAATACATAGTCTATTCTATGAGAATACATTACATTTTCTAAATAAGGAAATTGTTTTCCCCGTTTCTTTATCTTTCGCGCTGCTTGGATAAATATTTCTCTCTGACAGTTGTTCTTTATTATATCTTTGATTCTATCCCTGCTTATGGTCATGTCTGCTTCTTGATCCGCATCATTTCTTGTTTTCGCGTAGATAGGGCATTCTACAATACAGTGTAGTGCTGTTTGGCATGACGTGTTATCGCAGGGACATGCCTCTGTTGTTTGTTTTGATTTTGAAGCGCACAATATACTCACCAAATCCTCCGTGGCCAGTGATGATTTGGGCTGTTATGTTGTCTCTCTTTAGTTTTGTGACTATCTTGTACGCCTTTCTGATGTTCTCAAAGTAGGTCTATATTGGTTTTTCCCTCCTCTCTTCAACGTATTCGCTTTGGAACTGACTTAGTGTGTCTTGTCTGATTTGGTGTTTTATGGCACTAATCAGTACTGCATCGTAGGCCGGAGATGTTTTCTTCTTTGTCGCTTCTTTTGCCAGTTGGTCAGCTCGCTCGTTACCCTCCAGACCAACGTGAGCCTTTATCCAATACCAGTTTATTTTTAGTTTGTTTTCTTTTATTATTTCTCTTACTTCTACTGCTATTGGATTCAGATTGTTTGGATCGGCTATGGTCTGAAGGGCCGATCTTGAGTCCGAAGCTACGTTGGCTTCCTTGTTGGTGGTGTTTTTTTTTATTTGAAGCCCCCGAAGCAAAGCCGCCATCTCCGCTTGGTACACGGAGCAGTAGTCTGCTAACTTTATTTTTGCTGTTTTTGTTTCTTTCCCTTTTGTTCCAAGCGCTGACTACTGCTCCCACTCTGCCTTCCAGTTTACTACCATCTGTGTAGACTGTTGTCACGTCATTGCATATCTTTTCCAGGTCTTCGTCGTTGCAGGTCCACTCTATTTTCGCGTGTTGTCGTTCGGCGGGATGGGGTAGATCGAACGGGTGGATACGCGTTTTTATTTTTCTGTCGGGGTAGTGTGTCATCGGCTTCCCCCTTTTTGTTCTGTATAGAATAGCCTGCTCTTTAATTCTATGTCTCAGCGGGATTGTACCGCTTATCACCGAACTGTCCATTAGGGATGTTGTACGATGGGCCTTTAACATCAGGAGGGTGAACATTCTGTTCAGTCTGTCTATCTTCCTCCTGATGTTCTTTAGCTCGATGACTGGCTCCCACACGCTTGCTGCGTAAAAGACTGTTGGTTCCACCACTGCTGTATATAGGGTTCTTGTTATTTCCGGGCTGAGGCCCCATGTGGCTCTGCAGGCACTGGACAACTTCTTGTATGTTTTTATGGCCTTATCATTGACATTTCCTATGTGTTCTTTGAAAGTTAATTAGTGGTCAATGGTAAGGCCAAGCAGTTTTAAGTGGTTGGAGAAGGCTATCTTGGATCCACAAAACTCTATTTCTGGTTTTTCAAATTTCAATTTTCTGGTTATAAGAATAGCTTGTGTTTTGTGTGCAGCGAATTTGAGCTTGTTCTCCTTGCCCCAATTTTCAATTTCATCCAGTGCCTTTCTAGCTCTTACCCGAACCTCTTCAGCATTCTTTCCTGCCGCAATCAAGACTAGATCGTCTGCGAAAGCTTGAAGGTGGGCCTCGAGGTTTTCTGCTACCTCGAGGAGTGGGTCCATGATTACGTCCCACATGAGTGGTCCACCCACTGAACCTTGGACGCATCCCTTGTCGGTTTCTTTTGCTATTGTATGTCCAGCGTAGGTCAGTATGATTTTTCTCTCCCCAAGGTAGTCATTGAACACCCGTCTGAGAGGTTTGCTCACTTTCTTGCGTTTCAGTTGTAACTTTATCTGTGGCCACCAGGTATTGTCAAACGCCCCCTCGATGTCTAGTGAGATGAGTGCTACCATTTTCTTATTTCTTACTTCTTCTCTCACTAGTTCAATCGCATCGTAGAGGGCGTCCTCCGTGCTTCTTTGAGGCATGAAGCCGTATTGCCTAGGGCTCAGTCCTGTTCTGCCTAGTTTCCACAGCATTCTTCTGCAGAGAATCTTTTCATAGATTTTCCCAAGGATTGGGAGGAGTCCAATTGGTCTATATGATTTAGGGTTGGTGTATGACTCTTTGCCAGGTTTCGGTAGTGTTATTATTATAGCTATTTTCCAAATCCTGGGGAAACAACCATTTTTAAGACAGGTATTAAATATGGCCAGCATAATGTCAGGATTTGCGTTGTATGCATGGTTACAGATGTCCGCAGTGAGGCTGTCGTGTCCTGGCGCTTTTCTGGGGTTTATTTCTTTTAGAGTCGTTTCTATTTCAGATTTGTTATGTCAGGGTCGTTTTCGTCGTTCAGGTCATTGTTATCGTCAGATTCTGTTCTTATTTGTTTGTGGACTGTGATGTCGTCATTTTTGTTGTCGTTGGGGTAGAATGTGTCAGCTAATAATTTTGCTGATTCTGCAGGGTTGCAATCCACTCCATTGGTTTGTAGCAGTTGATCGTTCTTTTTTGTGTTTGTAATTCTCATTATTCTGTACATTCTATCCCATAGGCTTTCTCTATCTTGTGTTGTGCAGAACTGTTTCCAGCTTTTGGTTTTCGTTTCTAGTATCATGTCCTTGTATTCCTTTAGTGATTTTTGGTAGTCCTGTACTGTTGTTCGAAAAAATTAAAAAAAAAAGTAAAAAAAAAAAAAACTACAAGTTTTTGTCGATTTTCTAATGTTATAACTATGTCTTAAATATATTTTTTGTATAAACATTTTTTTAATGTATTTAATAAAGCTGGGAATATATTTAACAATATTATTGTACTTTAATTGTTGCACAAATGATATAAATCTGAAAATCTGGTCCCTTTATTCAAAATTGTATATGAAGACATAGTACAAGTTCTTGTTGATTTTCTGATATCATACCTATGTATAAAATTTATTTATTTGTACAAATTTCTTAATAAATATGATGTTGCTAGTGTCTTTTATAATATTATTGTACTTTTGTTGTGGCGCAAATGATAAAACTCTGAAAATTTCAGCCCTATATTCAAAATTGTATATCGAGATATACTATAAGTTCTTGTCGATTTTCTTATATCATAACTATGTCTTAAATTTATTATTTTGTACAACATTTTGTAATAAATAAAAAGCTGTCAAAATATCTTATAATGTAATTCCAATTTTGTTGTGGCACAAACGATAAAACTCTGAAAGTTTCAGCGCTATTTTCAAAATTGTATATTGAGATATACTGCAAGTTCTTGTCGATTCTCTAATGTTATAACTTTGTCTAGAAGCTACTTTTTGTACAAAGTTTTTAAATAATATGAAGTTGGGAATATATTTAACAATATGATTGTTTTTTAATTGTGGCACAAATGATAAAACTCTGAAAATTTAATCCCTGTATTCAAAATTGTATATTGAGACATACTGCAAGCTCTTGTTGATTCTTTTATGTTATAACTATCTCTTTTGTGCGTTCGCACATAAGGTAAAATTAAATAACTTGTACTTTTACAACAATATTATATTATACATTTACAAATACAATAATTTGAGCTAAGTGAGCGTCCACGGCGGTTGTAGGTGTCGTAGTGAAGTCGTGGCAGCGGACTCTGTACCGCGCCGTATTCCCGTGCGTGTGAGTGGGACGGAAGAATTGTGAGACGTGCGGGCCGCGCTGACGTTTGAACAGGTTGTTCGGAGCTAACGCGCGAACATGCTCCCGGCCTTGGAAAGCTCACTGCTTTCCAGCATTATTGCTGTTGTCGGTAGTCTTCTCCAACTGCTCGTCAGGATGAGGCAGCCAGCACAACCTATTGAGAGCACGGCGTACTGTACCACGGGAAGTAGTAATGTCAGCAACACGAGTAGCTCCATCAGCTCCAGGAAAAGTTCGCTCCACCCGCCCGAGTCGCCAGTACAAGGGTGGAGATTCCTCTTTCAGTATTACCATGTCGCCGGTTTGTAAATCTCGCCTTCTTAGACGCCATTTAGTGCGGGCTTGTAGCTCGGAGATGTATTCCTGGCTCCAACGATTCCAGAAATGCTGCTTAACTTGCTCGATTCGCTGGAAACGGTCAAGGCGATTCGTATTAATATCCAATAGTGATGGAGATGGTAAAGCCTTCAGTGGTCTTCCGATCAAAAAGTGGCCCGGGGTTAGGGGGTAAAGATCATTTGGGGAAGAACTTAAAGGAGATAAAGGGCGGCTATTTAAGATAGATTCTATCTGAGCAAATAATGTTGAGAGCTCTTCGAAAGTTAAATGTGTATGGCCTAATATTCGCGCCAAATGGAATTTAGCTGACTTGACGCCGGCTTCCATCAAGCCATTGAAGTGAGGCGCGTATGCTGGAGAAAAACAAAATTCTAAGCCCTCTTTGGTTGCAAAATTAGATAGAGCAATAGAGTTAGAATTTATAAAATCCTTAATTTCTTTAGCAGCCGCTACATAATTGCCACCATTGTCGCAATAGATTTTTCGTGGAATGCCTCGTCTAGCAATAAAACGTCGGAGACATAATATAAAGGGCATCCTGAGACAGCTCAGACACCGCTTCTAAATGTATACATTTATACCTAAAACAAATAAATACACACAAATAACATTTAGTAATTTTACAACCACCTTTACGGTCCGTGATCATAAATGGCCCATCAAAATCAGTTCCAACTACAATAAAAGGAAAATCTGGTGTAATTCTGTCGGGCGGTAAATTACCCATTATATTTTTAGCTACTTGACCTTTAAACCTTCTACAAATATTGCATCTAAATACAATCCGGCGCGCTAAATCCCTACCATTGACAGGCCAGAAACGCGTTCGTAGAGATGCTAATAGAGCTTGCGGACCTGCATGGAGAAGCTTGCAGTGTTCGTGCTCAAATAATAATTTAGTAATGTGATTTTTTGAGCTTATAATAATAATAATAATAATAATAATTTATTTGCCAAAGTGAAATGTACAATGAGGTCTTTCAGAATTTTAGATCAGAATCATTACACTCAACTAACCTAATAATATGCAAATGTCATTTGAAAGAAAAATAGTCACTGAATTATACAATAATATGTCAGAAATTAAAAAAAGGTCAAAAATCAAATCAATAAATTTAAAAAAATGTCAACAGTCACCGTTCAAATTACAATTCGCAGTTTACCGTACCCTTATATTTCATAAATCCTATTCATAAGGCAAAGTCTTCACCACCACACTCTGACATTAGCGATTCACGACGGAGCCATTTTTTTAAAAAAGAAGAAGAATCAAAAATAAGCACCTACTTTAGATAGTCCTTTACTTCGTAAAAACATTTATCCAAGAGCCATTCATTCAGTTTTCTTTTGAAAGTGATTATGTTATGTTTTTCAAACCCTTTTGGCAAATTATTATATATCTTAATAGCCATAGAATAGGGACTCTTAAGGAATTTTGTGCTCTTGCATTTGGGCATGACTAATTTATTGGGATAGCGTAGTGATCTGTTTGCCATGTTATTATCCCTATTTTTCTCAAAATATTTTGGATGTTTTTTAACAAAAATGTCTCTTATATACATACATGGCAGCGTAAGTATATTAAGTTTTTTAAATAACGGTTTGCAGCTTTCAAGTGGCCCCGCACTGCAAATGGCCCTGATACACTTCTTTTGTAATTTAAATACCAAATCAAATTCTACAGAGTTGCCCCAGATAATAAGACCGTAGGATAAAATTGAGGAAACATATCCATGGTATGCACAAAGAGCTGCAGATATAACATAAATTTACGAACATTATCACCACAATAATCCCTTCTAAATTCCCAGGTTATGTTTGATGTTTGAACCTTCTTGACTTTAATTGTTAGTGTTTGGGCAGTATCATGATCAGACAGTGCTAGGTGATGAATATTTGACTTTGTCATTTTGAGATTGCTAACAATAAGGTCTATACAGGATGATAGTCTAGTAGGGCATGATATGTGTGAAGTTAAATTGTAGTTTTTAAGCAAACTTAGTAATTCTCGTGTATTTTTATTGTTTTTAGAGTGTCTCAATTCCAATAACCACATAAGACTATCCTTATTTCTTTTCTTTTGTTGTTTATATCATGAAGTAGTTTATCTAAATTTACGCCATATTTAAATAATGCCAACCTACTTAAAATGAAAGAACGCAGGAAACTTCATTTTGCTGTATTGCTCTTTGACATCATTAGTACACAGATGCCTCCTTATTTGTATGAGAAATTGTCCTGGGCAAGTAAGGTTACCTCTCGTAGGCCCTTTGCCTCGAGATATCGCATATTGACACCTCAGCATAGGACGACTGCCTTTCCCGGTTCTTTTAAGGATGCGGCCTCACGAATAATCTCCCACCTCCACTCCGGATGCTGAAAACGAAATATTCCTTTTCTTTAATATACACTTTAAAATTCACTTACTTTCAACTCAAAAATCAGTAAATACCTGAGGTTTTTGCACCACTGGTTTGAAGTGAGGTTTTCTCAAACGGCGTGAGGCACATAAGTATTCCTTGTTGGTCGTTCACTATTTCCTTTACGTATAAATTACATCACATACACTTTATTTTATTTCGATATATCATATTTATATATTACAACCATATCTCGATAATGCCACGTAAAAACCACGTTTTGTTTATTATGTAACGCAACTTATCAAAACTCAGATCTTCTTCTTCTTCTTTTTAATTTATGGCTTCTCAGTGAATTGCCAATGTCAGAGTGTACTGGCGGTGACTGCCTTTCAAAATGGTATAATGAAAAAACAAGGGTACGGTGGAGATGCTAGTATGTACGGTGTCTGTTAAAAAATCTATATCCTAAAACAGTCACAAACATATATGGCTAGAACAAAAACTTATAATTTAATTTTGTTAGCATGTATGTATGTATGTACACAGAGTTTCAATAAACGAGGTATTTAAAAAGCACAAGATAGATTTAAAATTGATAGGACGAGGGAACGTAGGAGGGAGGGAATCATATAATGAGGAACTGTTTCTAGGGCAGGAGAAAAAAATATGTTCAAGAGTGCCTTCGTCTAGACCGCACTCACATATAGAGCTATCCCGAATCCTAATTTTAGCCAAAAAAACAGGTGAGCAACAGTGATCCACTCTGATTCGGCAAATTGTTGACGAAATTTAAAAAACCAGGGTTTAACTAGAATACTGTTTAGAATATCGAAATAATGTTTGCCCTTATTTACACTACTTCTGGCCCACTCATTTTGCCACCTGAAAGTCATGTGACTTTTAGCAAGGGGAATTAGATCCTGGCAGCAAACCTCGTACTGACTAGGAACACCTGTAATTATAGCGTTTTTAGCAAATGCATCTGCACCTATGTTTCCAGTGATTCCACTGTGTCCAGGTATCCAGCCTAAGACCACCTGGATGCCCTCTGTATGGAACTTAAAGAGAAGTTGTCTAATTTTTAAGACCAGAGGAATGTTACTTTTGGAGCGAAACTGATTGGAGTTGATGGCCTCTAGAGCGCTTCTGGAATCCGAGAGTATAATGCATTTATTGAGGCGGTGGGATTCCACAAATGTAAGAGTCTCCAAAATTACTAAGGTTTCTCCTGTAAATACTGTTGAGTAGGAAGGCAATTTGAAACTCAAAACCACATTGAACCTCGGAATCCATACAGCCACTCCAACACAGCTGCACTCCGAAAGCTTGGATGCGTCCGTGAAAGCAGGCAACCAATCTTCAAAGTGTTGATTCGTGATGAGTTGAAATTGAGCATTAACCATGTTAGAACTCTTATCGATTGAAAAATTTAGAAGCACTTTTGGCGGAAATCATTAGCGGAAATATCAGTGGAAGAAGGGAAAACACACCCATTAGGCTGTTGAGACACAGGTTCTGAACTTATATTCCTATGTGCCTCATGATCATAGCCATGAGACACTGGCCTCGTTGGACGGCGTGGAGTAAAAACGGTTTTTTTATAGGATGTTACAATGGGTGATTTAGGTTGGGATGTTTGGGGATTCAAGTAAGCTGAGGTTATGATTGAAGGAGAAGTTCTGGTTGAGTCTGCAAAAGATCGTCTCACATGGGGGAATCGAGCCGAAGCTTCCATGTATGAGATGCTCTCCTGAGACATGACTAGCTTTATTTCCTTTTGACGGGCATATTCTGGACAGCATGAATTATTTGCTGTGTGTGAACCTGAACAGTATAAGCAAGTAGGCTTTGACATCTCACAAGTTTCTCCTTCGTGGGATTATCCACACTTGTAACATCTAGGTTGTGACCGACACTTAGCTTTCACATGACCAAAACGCGAAAATTTTCGCAAGTTTATTAAAAATTGTGCAATGATTTTAGCACCGTTAATAAAACTGTTTGAAGAAGGATGCTGTTTGGGTTTGGAATGCGGAGCAAGCGAATTCTTTTCAGACACTTAAAAACACCTTAACGTCGGATAGTGTTCTTACGATTTTTGACCCAAATAAAGATAACATATTATATACCGACCCGAATAAAAACGGTATGGCTGGAATACTCATGCAAATTACAGAACGTGGAGAGAAACCTGTACATTTTTACAGCAGACAAACTACAGCTGACGAGAAGAAGTACCATTCGTTTGAACTCGAACTTTTAGCCATTGTTTGTTCGTTGCAAAAATTCCGTTTGTATCTTTTAGGATCGTCATATAAAATTGTAACAGATTGCAATGCGGTAAGATATGCCCTTACCAAGAAAGAGATTGTTCTGCGAATAGTACGGTGGGTTCTAGCCACCCAAGAATTTTCATATGAAATTGTACACAGGGAAGGCTCTCGCATGCAGCACGTAGATGCTTTGAGCAGAAACCCCGTGCCATCCGGGTAAAAATCGGAAATCGAGATTATAATGTCGATTACTGAGGCTAATTAGCTTCTGTCAGTGCAACTGCAAGACCCTAAATTACAACGAATCCGATCCATTTTGGAGTCCGGGGATATAGACAATAATAAAGACGTTTATAACAAATATGATCTATCACAAATATGATCTAGGTTAGTGATAACATTCGTGAACTTAATATGCTCGTCCATAATTTTATGTGTCTCAAACTGACCTTCTATCATAGCATACCATAGCTCCGGGTCGTCGGGTGAAAATAGAGGCACCTTAATTTTGAAGTTGGTCGTGTCGGATCCGTCACGTACCATGTGATCGCGCGCCTTCTGAGCACATGGTGGCCGGCGCGTCACATCCCAATCCTCGTGTGCAGGTATTACACTTTTTGTAGAGTCACTATCACTTTCACTCATAGTTATTATATTTAAGTGTTCCTGGGCTCACCAGTCATGTTTAAGTCAAATATTGCATTTTTTAACGTTGACAGAAATTAGTTCTAAGGTCCAAAAACAGATGGCGCTAAGCGTATCAAATTCAAACCATCGTTTACTTTTATCTCAAACCATACAACTTTACACGTACTTTTTTTATACTAAAGATAATTTGTTCTTCCATACATATGTGTTTAATTAACCATTTGGTCCTTCGAGCCGGATTAATGTGAGTAAAAGTGAAAATATTAATAACCTATTAAAATCAGTCAAATATTTGGACTTGTAGAAATTCGTAACTAAGAAAGAAAAATTTGTGTTCGTTTGTGCCACAAAATTGTATATTTAGACATACTGCAAGCTGTTGTAGTTTATCTGATGTTATAACTATGTCTAAAATCTATTTTATTGTACAATTTTTTTAAGTTTTATAAAGCTTGTAGAATATTTAATGATATTATTTCACTTTTGATGTGGCACAATCGATGAAACTATGAAAATTTGTTCCTTATAATCAAAATTATTTACTAAGACATACTACAAGTTCTTGTCGATTCTCTGATCTTATAATTATGTCTAAAATATATTTTTTGTACGAATTTCTTAATATGTATGAGGCTGTTAGTATATTTTATAATATTTTTGTTCTTAAATTGCGGCACAAACGATGAAACTCCAAAAATTTCAGCGCAATAGCCAAAATTGTATTTTGAGACATACTGCAAGCACTTGTTTTTCACACGATTCTCTGATGTTATAACTATGTGTTATTTATATTTTTTGTACAAATTTAATAATGAATATGGAGATGTTAGTATCTTTTATAAAAATATTATTCTTTTGTTGTGGCATAAATAAGAAAATTCTAAAAAATTCAGAACTATATTCAAAATTGTATATTGAGATATACTGCAAGTTCTTGTCGATTCTCTGATGTTATAACTATGTCTAAAATATATTTTTTTGTACAAATTGCTTAATAAATACTAGGCCAGTAGTATATTTTTAAATATTTTTGCACTTTTTATGCGGTTCAAACGATAAAACTCTGAAAATTTCAGCGATATAGTCAAAATTGTATATTGAGACTTAGTGCAAGTTCTTGACGATTCTCTGATGTTATAACTATGTCTATAATATATGTTGTACAAATTTCTCAATAAGCATGAGGGTCATAGTATATTATATGTCGCATATTCAATCTTTGTGATTAAAGCTTACTTATTGTTTAGTGGCATTTCGATGTCTAGCCCTTGCACGTATTTTAGAGATACATTTAAAAAAAAATAACGTCAGTGTCACGGCTCCCGCTCCCGCTTCAGATATCAGGTCATTCGTTTTTTTTATGCCGAATCCTTCGCACGTTTCCAATTTACCTACGACGTGGTGCTTTCAACATGGAGAAAAAACGCGGGAGTCCGAGTACTGAAGAAAAAAGACGAAGAACATTTACATTGGGAAACTTATTGAAGACTCGATCTTTGTCAGACTAACTTACCAAGTAAGTTTTAATTTAATGTGAATAGCTTTTTTCCATAATAAATTAATAATATTTTATGTACCTAGTTCATTCATAAGGCATATTTAAACATATTACATCTAGTGGTTTTTTTCCGTTACGCAATATAAATATACAGTCAATTTTTTTATATCTACCTACATTTTATTCAAATTTACGAATACGCAACTGCTAAAGTTGGTGATTTCATCGATCGAAGACTAAGGCT
>JAOTAV010086022.1:0-11945 GCA_026546445.1 Cyclargus thomasi | reverse complement strand
TTATAATCACTACTAACGCACATTGAATTTGACCTTTATATTTATTGATATTATAAAAATTGTTTTCTTTAAATAAAATTAAAAACCGTGTCCAGGCGATCGCGCTATGCCAGGGTATCCGCTTGTATTAAACATGATAACTGATATGACAACTTGTGTAACGAATATGAAAGCACCCAAAATCGGCTAAATGTGAGTTAAACACACGCATAAAGGGCTCTGTACTATAACAGAGTAAAAATAAACAAAAATGTTTTTGTATGAAGGAATTTTGCTTTAACTTCAGTATAGACTTTTAAAGTATATATACAACTGAGTACTTTGTCAATATATCAAGTACCTATCTGATAACATTATTGATGTTGAGCAAAGGAGGTTAAAAAATATCCCATCTGTTGTATAAGAGCCCCTTGATTATTTACTTTATTTTAAGTAATTGTTGTTATAGCGGCAACCGAAATACGTGATAATCTGTAGAAATTTTTACTCTTATTATACTACCCTTCTTGAGATACAGCCTAGAGACAGACAAACGGACAGACATCGAAGTCACAGTAATACTAATCCCGTTATTTATCATCATCGTCATAGTAATACTAATCCCTTTATGAAATAATGATCCCGTTTGTACCCGACTACGGCAAAGCAAAAAGGAGTTATGTAAAAATAAGTTACAATATAAGTAGTTATTTATTCAACAGTCGGTAAATTAATTATAGTTTCTGCATAAAAACTCAAGAGGCATATTTTCTTATTTCTTACGTTTTAGAATGTGTTCTTACTAGTCGAGTTTTAGTTTTTAAAACTTTATTTTTTACCCTTTGGGTATGAAATCCAAAAAAGTTAATATTTTATGTAGAGGTCGTAATCATTAAATAAATACAAATTCATTATTAAAACGGTCATTCAGTAATCAGTACAGAGCAAAAGTTCAGTCACGAAATCGTGTTTTGTGTTTCTTCTATTCATAGTATCAAAAGTTCTATGTGTACATAACATTATAAACGAGAACTAACAACACACCACAATAACTGCGTTAATGGAAACTTTCTTAGCGCTGGTGATATCTTCCACATTGTTATGGTAATGAGAGATTGTCTCCCGGAACAATTATGTTCCCGCGATATTGTCTGGTGTTCGACTTGAGACTCCACTCCACCCTGACCCCCGTCCACCGCAGACTGACCCCTGTGATGTTTTAACTTTATACTATACACAAGGAAATAGACAAAGGCCCAAGTTATAAGTATCATAGAACTGCTTCAACATAGCTAGCCAATAGCGCAATACATAAGCTCCTTTTAAATAAAAAATCTTAGAATAAGATGATCGAAGACGGTGTATGAAAAATTATAATAACACATATATAGTTAATAAAAAGATATTTCTAAAAATTAAAAAAAAACTACGTAATCACAATAAATCTTGCTTACAAAAGTCCTCTTTCGACTTTATAATGTCTGTAAGTTCTACAATTGTAATAGAAGTTTTTATAAGTTCTATTAGCCTCTAAATTGTAGTTGAAAAACATTGCTTTAGGTCTATGCAAGAGAGCAAACTCAACAAGATGGCGGACGTAATTTGGCGGGAAACGGGCCGTGGCGGGCGTGACGGATGACGGATTCGTCACGCGACTTCAGGTGCACTCGGTTAATTAGGTACACGGATCAGTGTTTCATTACTAACTTTGCAAGGGTAGATGTAAAACTTCTTTGGAATATTTGAAATATCGAATAACATGTTTGTACCAGAGGTAAAAACGGTTTGTTTACTTAACAGACGCGTGGCCATGTTTTAAAATAAATTGACGTCACGGCAATGTTGTACTTCTTACGAGTACATCAATATACTGTTAAGTTTATGTTAGAAAAATAAAACTCAAATAATAAAACGTTACGCTGACGTCTTCAAAAGTAGTTTTCCGTGTCGAAGTGAATTTGTAAAGCGTCTTCGATTTCGCTTGTAAATAAAAAGCGCGAGCCGGCCATTCAGATTTAACGACCCGACGCATCAAATACGTCGAGAGCGGCCGAGTAATTAAAAACATAATACACGCATGTTTGTAGGTATTGGCACTCGGGAGCTAAGATGTTATTGTTTGCGCAGTGCTCTAATGAGTCGAGCCCGCCGCTCCTCGCTCCCCGCTCTCCGCTCGTTAGCCCAGTCAATGTGTTTGACTAAACTTTACCGTTCCCCGCTCAGCTCGGTGTGTGTCACCGTAACTGGCTCGCCAGGTCTGTTTGTAAAGAATCCGAATGCTGATATTCTGTATTATTCATATCAATTCGAATATTAAAATTTTTTGTTATCAAAAACGTGCATCTCTGTTAAATATAAAATGACAGCGAAACATTATTCGAATATTTTTCTATCTAATCCAAAAAATAATTTCTAGGTAGGCACCTACTGTAAAACATAATCACTGTTTCCGAGTAAGCTATTAACATAATAACAGTCACCAATATTTGCTTTCTCGCCTACTTTAAAGTGGAATCGAGTCGCACTCGAGTCAAAGTATCTAGTTAGCGTCCTGCAGTAGCGGCGGGCGACACTCGTCACGAGTGTCACGCTGGATTATATTTGAACCGATCTCGACACGCACTCGACGACCGAGCACCGAATTATTAGACAAAAAACCTGCAGCCTCAATACCTGTAAAAGGGAGTCGTGTAGAGACAAAATAAGCAATTCCGACCGATCGGTCGACTGTTTGCCGACCACTAGAGCCTCGGCTCGGTAAACAGCGCGCCTCACGTCCGCAAATACCGCCCGCGCGCCCGCACACCCCGGCCAAGGTGAAACGCGTACACACGCCTCGCGATATCGAATTTCGATACGCGATCTATGACGTGCATTGTAATGTAATATTGACCCGATTCTTAGGTGAATTCAGATGAGACTGAGCCTGTTAACAAAATAGTATAACATACTTTTTCATACACATTTAACATTTTCAGAATGAAAGCGATCGCACTGCAGACTAATATAAAACAGCTAAGGGAAAACTAATTCCAATTAACGAAATATACCGTGACATTTTCAAAGGATATTTTAATTGCGAAACACCTGAGCTGAACGTTTCAGTGGAACCCGATACCTGCGGGGTGTAATATATCAAAGCGTCACGGCCACTCGCGCACGGTCAGTTGGCGGGAATTAAAACCGCCGCGGGGCGACGACCCCCCGACACCCCGCCCGACCCCTCCCCGCGCCCCCGAGTGGACGCGTCAGCCGCAGACACCCGTTTATCTTTCTTTAATGTAGCAACACTGAGGGAAATAGCCTCTGCGAAACTGTTTGCCGTACCATTTCCCGTGTTTTCGAATTTGCATTCTATTTCAATGTCCTCCCGACGAAAAGACTGGACATAACGCTCCTCAAGGCGGAGCTCTTAAGACTGACGACACTGAAAAGTGTTTATGGCTCGGAGTAGACTTTTCAAAGAAGTGTTCACAATTTATTGTATGAAGTTTGAATAGCGATTACCCACTCTTACAGTTTGAAGCACGTTTTTCCGAGCAGACTTACATCATCTCCTACTCTCATTTATCCCTTTCCCTAGTTTAGTAACTTTATCGCGAGTGTCGGTTAATTGCCAGCTAATGTACCCATATTAAAATACGCATAAGCAGTGCGGGTGTTTGCGAGCGCGGCCGATATCGCGTATCGGCTGGGGGAGTAACATAATACTGCTATTATTGTCGATGTTTATTCACGCACAATTTGCCCGGCGCGGCCGTTTGTTCCGCGCTGGCAACACCGCCGGGAGAGCGGCCCCGTCGCTACCATCGATTTTAATGCGATTAATGCCGTTGTTATGATAATTGTTAATATTTGAGCGGCTGTTTATTTAGCGAATATAAAATGTGTCAACGCCGAATATTTTTTTAATCGTGGGAATGAATAGGCTCTAAATAAATAGAAGCGCACGTTTTGCTTTCATAATCACGGCGCGGCGTCCGAATCGAAATTTAATTGTAAGTTTTTAATATTTATTAGAAACAGGCTCTATTACCTTAGAATAACAGCAACACTAGTATTCAAATGTAGTCGGTATTGTAAATATTAATATGTTAGTAAACTCGATTGGGAAGATGTTTTTGAGGTCATGAACCGTGATGAGACATTATATGAAAACATATCGTAGCAACTACAACTATTAGGGTCAATTGTTTTTATAAGTCGTTCAAAGTGACGAAAGGAGCCAGAGTCTTAAGCGTGTGAGCTTGTATGTGTGATTATGTGTATGTTTATAGCAAGCAATATGAATCAGGACCTTAAGGTAGGCAGATGAACACTATCAAAGACCCCGCGACCTGCAACATACCTTATAATTCCTCGGATCTCGTGCGCTATTGAAATATATAATTTATAATGTATTTCAATGTATATGTGTGTACTTATGAGTAGGCAAACAAGCTCTATAAAAGACTGCATAACCTGCAAAATACCTTACAGTTCTTCACAGCTCGTGCGCTATAAATTATGTCTTTCAATGTTTGTATGTGAGAGTATGTGTTGTGTGTTAGTGTGTGTGGTGTGGTAATTGTCGCGGTCAGGGCGTCCGCGTCAGGCACACGCGCGCCCTCACGCCCTGCCCAATTTCACGCCAATTGCCCACTTATCAAACGCACTCCGTCGTCGTTATAAACTTACTCCGCCGCCGAATTACGATGAGAAACGTGACTGGCAACACTAAGCTTCCGTACACTATAAATAAAGCCACTTATGAAATTCGATGTCGAGAAGTACCAAGTATTTGATATTGGGTTTCGTACTAGATACTGGTATTCGATTCAATACATATTTGATATGAATTATCTCAATAGATCTACGTGAGCAAAAGAATATAGCGCGTTAGAGCTAAATTTTATCCATGAATAGTTTTTGGCAAGTAACTCCATTGCATTGAATGCATTTGGTGTTTCTCTGGTGGCATCGCTAGTACCCACATCAAAATGTTATCAGTGAGATATTCACACATCAGATGTTCGGCAGTCGACCCTCCGGGCGCCCTCAATTACCAAACTATTTGCTGTCAAAACATCCAGCCCCGGACTGCCCCTCGTATAATTTTGGGGCAAGTTTCATTCAGCGCCTGATGGGATCGCCCGTGAAATTGCAAAAAATTGAAAGGATTAACCTCGGAACGCATTTGATTGAATTTAAAATCAGTAAAGTAGAAACGTACGGAGGTCCCAAAACTGTTTATATGTTCGGGTACTTTGGTAATGCAAAAGCTTTAGTGTCATAAATTGAAAGAAGATAGGTTAATATTTAAGAGCATTTTAACACTTTGGCCTCAGGGAATGCTAACAGCAGCTTCAGCGGCCGGGAACAATGAGGTCACTACTCCGATATTTTATCGAGCGACTTCCATCTGCGATTTAATCGATAGCTTCCATTCTGAATGCGCGGCGATCTCCCCCATCCGAGGCATGTTGTTGCACAACATTTCAATTAAAAATCATTTAAAAATCTATTGAGGAGATGCCCTTCGAGATAAGGCCGTTCCGTCGCGTTTCAAAGGCGTCTATAGACTAGGTTATAGTTTTTTTGTCGACGATATAATTCAGTCGAAACGGAGTCGGACAATGGGCGGGATGGGGAATATCGGGAGACCCTTTTCGCTGTTGGAGTGTTGTGTCAACAGCGGGCGAGTAATGTGTGGACGGAGCCGGGTACGGCAACTGTCGCTGCAATAACACTGCCTCCGACCGATACGGCACGTCATTATATCTAGAACATTGAAACTCGGTACCTAAAGTGCTGGATACAGGTCGAACTCAGACGAGGTTGTAGTTCAAGTGCATTCCTACACCCTATTCGACTACCGAATTAGTTTTCAATTAATTGGTTACAATTTAATTCTACACCTTTTTTAAAAACTCCTATGGTATCCTATGTAATTTAATAATATAAACATTGGAGTGTAAGTCAGAAACAAAACAAAACGAAACAAAAATGTAATCTTAAAAAGTAACTAAAATAAAACCCCCGAAGCCACCAGGCAGATTGTCTAGTGTCATTAGGGAGAATGGCGGCGTACTTCATGTTGCCAGCGCGAAACTTTAATTCTCTCCGCTATTAATTTTTTACCAATGATGGCAGGCTTGTGACAATGTAATTAAAAAATTAAAAATCTCCCGCTTTCGGGGTTTTATCCGGCTTAATGCGGTATAACCGAGAGGGATTACTCTCTCAATATTCCATGTTAAATGTTTCAGGGAATTATAAAAATTACGGTAGCGAGAGTTACAGTGTTTATATAATTTGTGCGGCGGCTGAGGGGTTTTAATGTGTTCGTGAAATCTGCAATGTAAATGTATAAAAATGTAGCTTTATTTTAATGTTACTTCTAAAGAAATATATTTATAGTTTACTAGCTGTTGTCCGCGACTCCGTCTGCGTGAATCGTGACAGCTTTACTCTTAAAATTTCCCCTGAGTTTTCTTTGGCTAATCTCACGGAGCCCGAGACCTTTCCAATGAATGCAAAACCGTGAAAATCGGTTCGTACGTTCTGGAGTTATATTATGGTCCCGGAAAACCCGACTTATTTTTATATAATAGATTGAATCTTGCAGTTTTATTGTAATATAGCCTAAGTATTGCATATCTATCTATTATTAAGACTTCGATGTCTGTGCGTCTACCCATTTGTCCGTTTATCTGTCTGTCTATGTCCAGGCTGTATTCCAAAAACGGTAACAGCTAAAGACTTACATTTTTCAAAGATTATGTATTTCTGTTACCACTTTACCCATCGTGTGCGAGTGATCAATATCTTATAACAGATTTGCTTTTAACATAAATATTGCTTATTATCTAATATCTATGCCAATAAAGTTGCCCTAACAAACTCCTACCAAAGAACGTTAGAAAGTGTGCCCAAGTGAGGTCAACCTGTAACACCTGTACCTGAGCGGCTGCTTCAGTTTCCAGGCTGATGACGTCGACGTCTGGTGGCATGGGGCACGTCAACAACATGGGCGGGCTGGCGGCCTGCGCGGGGCCCGACGCCAAGCCCATGCAGTTCCCGCTGGCGCAGCGCCGCAAGCGGCGGGTGCTCTTCACACAAGCGCAAGTGAGTAATCTTACACTTTTAATACCTCTAGCACACCGTAGCCGCGAATTGCAAGAACGTTATAGAGTTATATACAAATTTCTGCCGCTTATATTGACAAGTATGTTATGCCGCGACGCAGAAAGCTATCTGCAATATATAATTCGTATGTCTTACTGCAAACTATGTCACTCAATATTGACTTGAATTCTTGCTTGGAATGTAAAAAACTAGCCTCATTTATTCTGGGCCTTATTTCTGCAATTCACACTAGTACTTTCGCTCCGTTGATTACCGGCAGAGTATGCGCTATCATTTACATGTGAGACGGTAGAGATAAGTATAAGACGGCAAAATATAAGAATATTTTGCCGTTCGCACTCGCAGCATCGCGTCAGTGTGCTAAAAGTGCAGGACAAGAATTAGCTTATAGTTTATTAATATTTGTCAGGCTGTTTGTGTTACATAATAATTTATACCATTACAATAAATAGTTCACAAAAAAACAATACGTACGAACAAAATATAATAAAAAAGTCGTTTCGAATTGTAATAATAATAATAATATAGCCTTTATTTAGATCAACTTACTCTTATTACAAATCTAACTGACTAAAAATGTAGAATACCTTATTCTAATAGCTGCGTTTTCTTTATTGTTTGAGGATCTACTGGCCAGTCGGCAAAGTCCTCCTCCAACCTTTTCCATTCTTTCCTATTATCAGCCACCTTTTCCACATATTTCCTGCCACTTTTCTTAAATCGTCATTCAACCTTTTTTGCAGTCTTCCTCTTTTCCTCATACCTTCCGTTTCGAATTATTTTTCTTAAAAACTTTTGTCATAAATTTTCTAAATACTATAAAATCCGCCCAAATCCAAAGGTATCTCTGTTTATTTAAATTTAAACGGATACGTTATACTACGGAGAGGCTACACTAGAATATTGAAGTTGATACAAACGTTCAACATTGCGTACGTTTGTCGCGGGCACGGACGGGTGTGTCGTAATCTACAACACGATATCGAGTCCTACACAATCACGTCGATCAGTATAGGTGGCATCTGTTGTGTAATAGTTTAGAATGTAGTATTAATGTATTCGCGTCACGTCCGGGAGTTTTGTTTATCCGGCGTAGTTTGCCCCTCGCCGGGAATGTTTGTCGATGGTACATTTGGGGGAGCTACCTGCTGCCTGCTTCTCAAAACTAATGACAATTTGATGTATTAGAAAATAGAAGTGAACTGATTTGGATTGTTGGGCTTCGAATATCATAAATAACTAGCTGTTACGTTATATTTAATATAGCCTATAGCCAATAGCCTTCCTCGATAAATTTGGACCAACACAAAAAGATTTTTTCAATTCCGGCCAGTGGTTCCTGAGATTAGCGCGTTCAAACGAACGAAACAAACTCTTCAGCTTTATATTATTAGTACAGATTAGCTGTTATCTTGTTTTTTTAATAAAGTATTTTTCTGAATGCCATATATATTTTTTATAACAATTCTCTTAATTTGTCAACAAACTATCTAAGACATAGTCATGAAATAAACATGGGAATAAAGGTTGAACAAATATTATCCCAGATTCATCAGGCCCTTAAACTTAAACATGTACAAAATTGTTCTAATAACACTAAATTAAAAATTAAAATCAACCACCGACAACTTTTAAACGGCTCAAACGTTACCTGTCTGGCGACCGATGCTGCCACTGGTTTGTAGTGGTGTAGAGGAAAATAAACCTATAGTCTAGTTAATAATTTGGATTATTTGCTGGCTACGTCTGCTTGCTAGCAACACAGGGGCATCCTCAGGATGTGGACTCTACGAACAACGTTCGTTAAGTCTTGACTAAAACTTCGTCGAGGTTTTCAACCCGCATTTTTGCTTGCAGGTTGAGGTTTATTTCGCGGAATATTGCTAAAAATCTAAATTTACTAAAGTTAAAGTTATTGATTTCCGCAAAGTAATACCTGATTCTATTAGCCATCTTTTGAAATAGTTTAACACCATTTTGATATAGTTGGCAAATTTCCACGCGGTCGTAAAGTCGAACGTGCAGTTTATGGGGGGCTAGGAGGGGCTCTCGTCTTCAGGTTTTATTGCTGCCAGATCCGTTTTAATTATCTTTGTAATTTGCTTTTCGACCTTTCGCTTTTTACGTGACGAACATTTTTAGAAATTGATATAAATCTATAGCTTAAAATGAAGTTTTGTGTACCATTAAATAATAATATAAGGGTAAATCAACATTTTTGTACCGCAATTTCTGTCTTTACGAGTTTAAACTGTAATAATTACTAATTACTAATACCTTATTTAAATCTAATCATATACACATTATCTTAATACATAACCCAATATTATATCTCAGGGTTTCAGAAAAAAAAAACAGTTCTTATATGTTTACAAGCAGTTGCCCGACAAAAAATGTCCCAGAATTTGTATGAAAATATGGTTTTGTCCCCTGGACCACCGACTTTATACATAGAAATGTTTTGATTTAGTATTTATTTAGTAAATTATCGGTTAAGATATTTCAATGGCTATCGAATAAACTTATTTTACCGATGAAAATTACGCTGATTGACTTTTTAGGCAAAGATTTGTCTAGGACAAGAAAAAGTTGATTCACCCATAAGCATTCCTTAAAAACACAGTTATTTAGAGTATAACTAGGTATTTATGTAGTTCTAAACGTTTTCGGTTAAACGAAAGTATAAAGCAATACTGATATTACACTTAATTAACAATTTTCACACTCTATAGACGTATTGAATAGTCCAAAGTTGATGTCGTGGTGAAATGTAATACAAATTATATTACCGGTGCGACAACACCGACACAGCGGCGCGACGCACTTTCGTAGACCTGGTGCGGGTAAAAGTTTAATGCAATTTTAGTTTTTTTCAAATGAACTGTGGTAAGTAGAAGGAGTTTGAATAGGAAGTCTTCGTTTGTTTAATTTATATTCAAACAGTAATGTCCTGTTTCACTGTAGAATGATGCGATGTTCGATAACGAGCTACGTCGTGTTTATGTCTGTGTTTCATTTGAATTTAGAAAAACCTTGCACAATTTGCAAAAACGCAGCACAATTTCCACTGAATCGGTTAAAATATAACAATAGCACTGCAAAACAATAGCGGCGTCTGTGTGTCACGGTGCGGCGGGCGAGCGCGGGGGGCGGGAGCGGACCGCGGGGGGGAGCAGGACTCGCGAAATAGAATTAATTACTGCCGCCCCCTCCCCGCGGTGGGCGGGGCCGACGGGCGGGGCGCGGCGGCGCGCGGCCGGGGGGGGGGTAGCGGGGGTCGGGGGGACGGGGGAAATTAAATAGCCCCACGTAATATAGCGTCAGGTAACGCGGAATGTTTAATTACGTATATTCCGCGAGCGCCCCGCCGCCCGCACCACCGCCCCGGGTAAATTATGTGGGAAGATCGACTCAAAAATGCAACTATGCTAATGCCTTTACCTGGAGGGCCATCGTGCCTCGCGGGTCAAGAACTCGAGAGGGAGACGACACTGCCACAATGAAAGGCTTATTCAATTTACTCGTTCGCGTCTCGCTCGTCCTACTCCGTGTCAATGTTTTCGTCTCTCAATAGAAAACCGGAATTGAATTATAAATAGAGTATAGAACCCAACTGACGGGCATAATCACAGTACACTATACTCCGTACGCTCCGAGGCCTAAAGTGTCTCGAGTCGCGTCGGCTGAGCCCGGCGCGCGGCGAGCGGCGCGCGGCGAGCGGCCGCCGGCGGCCGACGTGTATTCACTGATCAATGTTTATCTCTAGAAGTACCCAGTTTCATGTTCTTTACTTCGAGTTCACAAGAGCCGTTATAATTATCTGATTCACTCATCCTAAAGTCTCCGAAACTATAGGTGCCACGAGTTTCAAATTTTGCATAGTTACTTTCTAGGACGTAGATGTTCACTAAGACAGTATTGTGTGAAATTGTGTGAAAAACCTACTCTTTTGAAAGTTTGTATGAAAATACTTCTTAATGGGAGCGAAGCTACGGGCAAGAACTAGTACTAAAATGTTTTTCGTGCGTTAAAGTTACTAGCAGATGTTTAATACACTGAAATTACTTTACTTACATAAATGTTTTGTTCGACGGGTAACAATAGAAAAGAAGACTCCTCAAGTTTATTTCCATTTCCATTCTGAATTTTATACAGTGGCCTAATAATTTTTGATTGACCATTTAAATAGTGAATGAATGATACAATGATACAGATGATTGGTGGAAGGGATAAATACGAGTACAATAACTGCCGCGAATTTGCAACGCTTTTAAAAGATATTTGGAAGAATTAACTTTCTTCCAAATGTACGTTTTCAACAATATTCCACTGACGCTAAGTGTCCCCAAGCAGACCTATATAAAATTGTTTCGACCAAAATCTTATGCCACCTAAGTTATTAAACCTAAACAAATGAGATGAATAAACATTGTTAAAATAATTTCAGATAGGCTGCGAAGGGAACACTTAGTGTTGAGGGGAGATCGGTTAAAACGGGCATAAGTCCTACATTAGGTATTATATTCTAATAAATATAATAACCTAATGGTATTCTGATATATTTTGTAACGTAAGACTCAATTTACACCGCCGCGGAATGGAACGAAAGCGACGAAATTGTACACAGCATAATGAACTTTACATCAATTGCACACGCAACACACACAAACTAAGGCAACTCAACTCACACCGAAAGAGCGGCGAAGGGCAACGAAGCGCCGAGTCCAGCGACTTCTCGAGCAGTCGCGGGAATCTGCGCGCCTTCTCGAGCCCACCCGTGATGGTCGATAATAAGTATTATAGTAACGAAAATAAAGTTCAAATTTATATCACACTGA
>JAOTAV010086011.1:488-11945 GCA_026546445.1 Cyclargus thomasi | reverse complement strand
ATATAGATGACAACATGACGTCTCATATCGGATACACTTAACTTAAAGTTTAAAGGACGGTTGTTGTATTTTACAAACGGCCCTTGAAATATAAAGGTAGTTAAAAGGTTCACCGGAGGAGTTTGACATTTATAGCCACGAACTTCTCAAATCCGTACGAAATATAGCAGCATAGCAGTGATCGTTAGTGCTTAGAGCCATCTATATAATTTTTTTTTATTTTCTTTGTCATCCGCTCAAAAATGGTTCACGTCACGTGTCAGTTTTGTACTTGCTGACTTGACTACGTAACGATAGTCAAAAATTTTACATTGCAAGGATACATTTTGTAGTGCTGTTAAGACGTGCTGCTGATGGATGTCGAATCGCGTTAGTCGTGTGTCATTTGTACAGCGGTAATCGAAGTGGGTCGCATCGATCGTGGTCGCGGTGATCGGAGTCGCACCTGCCCCTAACACTCACCCCTAGACGTCTAAATATACGGGCGATGTTATCGACACGACGGGTGATATAACAGGTGGCGGCTATATTTAGGTGCGCGGGCGCAGCGCCGCAGTCGCGGGTGCCGCGTCGCGCGCGCGTGCCGCATGCTGCGCCTACACTACTACTCGGACCACCCGGCTCTCGTCGTTGACGACGACGACGACTCAGTCTACTCCATTGAGCTGATAAAGGAGTTCGAAGCCGTCGGCCGCGCCTGGAAAGCCTTCCTCGCTGACTGGCTGCTCAAAGGTGCCGGGTTAGCCACTAACGTAAACACCAAAGTGACGTTTATTCACAGTGCCTTAAGGGGAGAGTATTCAACGGAATTTCATTTCGATCCTGATCCTAAAGATCAGATTCTGATGTCAGTGATGTGATGTTAACTACATGTTATATAAAGTATAGTTCGGTAGCGTCGGGTGCGGCGTTTATGCGATACGAGAACACATAGATGTGGTACTATTATTTTAATACGGTCGTGGATGCCACTCGAGATCTCAAGTCGTGTCTCTCGGATGAGGTAATTTCCGGAGTTCTGTTTCTGAAAGTCTCGAGCACGAAAATAGCGCAAACTACCCGTTACCCACATGTAAATTAAATCGATTACTCGATGACTAACGTCGAAATCGTAATAGTTCGACCTAACGATATAGATATTTTCAATTGTTGGTTGAAATGTTTTGTTGAATTTGTTGGTTGAAACGGGATTGTAAGATTTTTTAGGTGGGAGCTACGGTACCTTGTATCTTAATAAGCAATATAATTACAATGATACAGTATTGTAACTATATTTTTTTAATCAAACAAGCTAAACTTTGAAACATTCGTGATCATTGTTTTGTTACTCAATTTGTCTGAAATGCTATTGTGTGCACGTATCCCATTTAGGCTTCATGCTTCAAAAGGAGGATAGACTGACAACTAAATAGTTTTGTCCTATTTATTTTTGACTAGTTGGCGCCCGCAACTTCGTTGCGCGAAAATTTATATATCACGGGAACCGTACATTTTCCCTGGTTAAAAAGTAACCTATATGTTGCTCAGACCTAATGGCTATTAAACAAAAAAATATTTATTCAAATCTGCAGTAGTTACAGTAACAAACAGACAAGCAGGTACATACACAAACAGACAACTTTTTTTGTCGTTATGTGTTCTATCACTGTTCTTAGCACATTGATTGTTTTGTAAAAATATTTAATGTATAGATAAAAACAGGAAGTATCCGAAACTTATACCAACTCGAATCGCCAAACTCATAAAATCAATTTTTATTTTCAAGCGATACTAATTTTATTTTCGTTTATTCGCCTATGATATTCAAAAAACAATATTCAAAAGCGGAAATAAAAATTATTTCTCATATAAAATTATATGAAAAATACTTTTCCTTTAAGGCGATATATTGGTGTATTGTGATTTGGGAGTTTATTCTGTGCAGCGCAGGGGAGGTTTCCACCCCATTTTCTAGTGAAAATGCACATGTACCTCATAATAAATTTTCCGAAATAACAGAAAGGTGGACGAATATTTTACATCTGTCCAGAGAGCAATCGATTCGGAGAGCCTTTGTCTGCTTTTCCCCTGAATGTCCTGGTAGTTCAAAGGATTGAAAAATTGATTATTTATTAAAAAGTGTTCTGAGTATTTTAAAATATTCCTACATCTCAGGGAATCTGTTTATTATATTATATACCTGCAGTAGGATCGTAGGTATTTTATTCTGTTAAAATATAGCTAAGTGGTTTTCTAAATTTGTAAAATCATTCTATGGCATATATGTCAATATAAATTAATTAAATAGTTATTGCTTGAAAAATTCAAAAACATACAAAACATACTTTCGCATATAATGAGGGACCCGAAATTGAGATTTCGAGATATGCGCAAGCGTGTCAGATTAAGCTTCTATTCTTTGCCCTACACTATCATCCACATTACTTGTATTAAAAATGTAATTTTTTTTGTTCTTAATCATCTGTTAAAATTTAAAAGACACAGCTTTTCGGCATTGTCTTGATCCATTGCTTAAAAAACAATTGCTATAAAACTGTTGCCGCTATAAATACTGTGATACTTGAATGTTGACTTACTTCGGAGCTTGCGTGTGTGTGTGATTGTCTCGCGTGAATTGAACACTAGTCGAGACCTATAGTGGGCTAGGTTAGGTAGTAGTCTATTATCTAGATGTGACGTCACTGCCACTTGATAACAGCGCATCCTTGTAATGATGCCGATGCGAATTCACGACTTGTTACATTGTTAGCATGTTTACAAGTTCAACATTATTGTATTCAGATTAAGGAAATATGAATGTTTTTTTTTAAATGCCATTGTTTGCGCAGCTCCGTTTCATTTACACTCGCCGTTTTTAACTTTATCGATGTATCTCGTATTTTGAAAACGAAACAAACGGTAAAATTCTGTGTAATGAACAAACAACAGACGACAAAATATGGACATGTTTTTAGTCAAAAACTATTTGATTTTTAGGGAAGTATAGGCATATGCGAACTTACTATAATATTTGTCAACTAAAACACTCCAGTGTCTGATGTAGCTATACTATAATGATATACAAACACAATTTATTCCATACGAGTACACTTGTTTATTCTCCATCACAAACTGTTTCCATATTATAATATTATTTCTTGATAATGCTATATCGTTGAATCTAACTAGGTTTTAACGTGTGAATAAATATAATAGTGACTTTGCTGTAATTTCTAAGTGGAGATTAATTGTTTCACAGTAAAAAAAAAACACTTTTTATGCGCTCCTTAGGGCGGCCTCTAGACGAACAATTTTATTGCGCAATATCACGTATTGTACAATATAATTGACCGTTTGTGTTAGTGTTGATATTGAAGATTGTGCAATCATTGGAGGAAAGTTTGAGCGAGTTAAATTTTTTCGTACCATGTTTTTATATTGCATCGTGTAGGGTCAGTACTGCGCAATATTTTTTTACCACGCGGACAGAGTCGCGGGCAACAGCAAGTCTATTATATATAAAAATAAGTCGGGTTTTCCTTCCTCACAATATAGTTACCTATAGGTAAATCGTTTCGTGCGTTGTGGAGTTGCACAACGCACGAAACGAATAAAAACGCTTAAGTCTGCAGTATGCACTTTGCAGTCTACACCACGGATATAAAGAGGGAATAATATTAAAGGGGGTACAATATTATAACAAATCATTATTACACGGGACTACTAGTATGATATTTACCTCATAAGATATACATTAAATATTGCTTTACATGGAACGTAACACTGCAAATCATACTGCCATAACTAGACATAATATACATTACACAGCGTATTTCTTTTATAACGTAAGATAAATATTTACTTCTTCTCAATCGTAGATGGACCTAGCACAGAATAAATATAGCAACTAGGTTACATTTACCATTAATGTGTGCATTTGTTGAAACAAACAACTGCATGTATGAATTGAAATACGGGCGCCTAGGGCATTGACTATACTTTCGGAGTTTCAAAAATCTCCCCCCCCCCCCCCCGCTAACGGAAGAAAATAACTAATAAACGATTCATAAAAACAAGAAACAACAATTCCTCCTTGGGGTTTATAGTGTAACTTAAATTGTTTTGTATAAAAAAAACTTTCAACTTAACAGGTTAGTTCTGTGGTTTATACTTTGTACAAAAAAAATCGATGTTTACGGTACGGAATGTAGATCATTCTATGATATATATTTTTTTGGCTAATGTCGTTAACGTTTTGACATACTTATAATTGGTTAAACTTTCCCCTCTAGCCCGTGTATAAGCCTTAATATTTGCATTCATGTTACGATCGGACCATAGTTGTAAATTGTTGAGAAAAATATATTATGCTTTATATAATGTAATTAGAAATAAATGCAAAAACAAGTATTTTTAAACTATAACTTGTTATAAATAATAATCGTGGTATTTAAAACGCTGGTTATAGATGAATTCCTACTTTATACAATCGTAATCAAAGTAAAGAACAGTTAAAGACTGGCACTCAAGAGTGCGCAGGTTTAAAAACCCGATGGAGGTGTGTACCAATGAGATATTTTCCGATCTCATTGACGTGAAAGAGCTGTGCTTCGGCACGAATGGGCCGGCTCGGCCGAAGTAATACCACGACCCCACAGGAAACTGGCTCGAAACGGAGTTGTGTTGAGTTTACCGGTGGACCAACTTCCCTAATCCCTTATCCCTAGTTCCATTCTCTACTTCCTCATAAAAGGCCGGCAACGCACTTGTGACTCTTTCCATCAGTTAATCCGTTTGCTCGCTTGCCCCTTAATATCGTAAAAACGGCTACAGACGAAATATCTACTAGTTCCTCTCTCTCTCTGTCTCTCTTTTTCTTTCTTTCTATATTCTTAAATACTAGTTATTCACATAGATGAGATGCAGGGCCTAATTTTTATCCATCCGACGCATATATTCATCTTTTTAGACAGTCAGGTAACCTTATTGTCCTAACCCAGACTTAACACTTTTACGAAAGCGGTAATCTCACCTCTCAAGAAGAGAACCAAACACTTTTGTCTGACAATTAAAACTATATATTTTTATTAGTATTGCGATTTGATTTGTTTTTGTGTATCACCCCAACTGGCTGGGGTACGAGGTATAAACAATAAAAGACTATATACATGTTGTTTTATTATCGATTTGGCCGCAGGCCCCCGGTGTGGGGTAGTGATTCCCTCCCCCCTTTCTCCGTACATCACGCACTGTATCACCAAATATTAATTGTTTACATGTGTATGTATACGGCTAGTCATCGATGCATAGTTATCAATTACTAGCTTTATAACTTTCCTCTTGAAATTTTTCCTAAACCCGAGACCTTTCCAACGAATAACCGTGGAAATCGCTTCGTTAAATGGCAAACGTAAAATTTTCATATAATAGATACTGAGTGGATATTATAGATAGGTTGTCATAAATTATTTATTTACCTAATTTATATTTCAGGCATAAATACTTTGCTACCGTATTTATACTTGAACTAACACTAACTCGATAATAATATATAAAAATGACATCCTTTTTTACTGTTACAAATATATTTTTTTTCACCAACTCTACCTTAGGGCGGTACAACCGTCATAAGATGTAATAAAAATGACCTTAGTTTTTAAATTCGCATGATATAATTGTGTTTAACCTTAGTAACATTAGTAGTAGGGTTAGTAAATCCATATTCAAACAATATCAGATCAATCAAACTCATAGATCATAAATCAATATGTGTTGAACAAACGACAGTCGGCAGTGAAATGTGAGCGTTACAACTATCATCACGGCAGCTTGCATGCCAACTGGTTGGCTATTGATATTCAAATTCTAAAAATTTATTTCAGATTTTCATCCATAGTGTTAGTAACAAGGGGTCCTCACTCTAGTGTTAGTAAATATTAATGAAATATAAATACGATTAGTTTTATTATATTATTTATGGAAACCTCGCTACCGGAGCATGGAGTCGCACCCAGTGCTCCAACAACTTGGAGTCTCATACAGTAAGGCGGTAGGCAACAGCATCCTGTACGAGCTCATCACATTAATATGTTTTACCTATAGTTACGAAACCCACAGATTGCCTGGCTTCAGGGATCGAATACTGTTCGAGAGGAGATGACATGCGTAGGAAGACCCCGCAGTCCGCACTTGTCAGACGATTTAAAAAGCGACCTTATAATTCTCATAATGCCTCTAGAGAAGGAACTAAAAATATTTTTGTCCGATTAAATGTTTTGCAATAAATGATTATCATAAAATTTGAAAAAAAAAAAAGACCCTTGTCATCTATTTCACTGACCGACTCCTAAAATCAAGGAGGTTATATGTTCGGCTATAGATATATATTTTTTTTGTTTAAATTAAAAACTGAGAAAAAAGACCAATTAAACCTGTAACTTCGACTTATTTTGGTAGTCGTCGTTAAAAGAAACTGCAAATGCTACGCTATGCACAACTCATGCACTTGAACAGAAAGAAATAAATATGTATGAAAAAAAAACAGGACATCAAAGGGAACACTATTATATAAAAATATTTTTGAATTAATTATATAAAAACCGATTGTTTCGAATGTCGTAGTAAAAATCTATGTAAGAAATTAAATTAAAATGTTTAATAATAAAATCTGTAGTTTTAGAATAGGGAATATGCGTGTAAAACAAAATTTATTGAATGCAAATTATTACGATAGTGGACCTAAAGATATACAGAATGACAAAAAATCTTTGAATTCTGTTGATAAATAACTAAGATATTAGCGACATAAGTTTTCTACCCATCTCTTTCTCTTAAAACGTAATTTAGTATGAACTTTGTATGCAGCTTATGGAATTTGACGTCACAATTAATATCGGATCTCTCTTTCTAACTGACTACTTTAAAGTCTTGTAACTTTGTTGTTTTCATCAATTTTATCAAAAAACTGATTGGACTACATCGTTTTTCAATAACGTAAGATTTATTTATTTTTATTTATTTATTTAATAATTTATTGTCCACAAGAGAGACAGATTACAAAATAACAATTAACACAGTGAGACGACACAAAGGATCTGCTTATTTCTAATAGAAATCTCTGCCAGCAGCCCCACGGAGAGAGATGGGAATATTATAATTTATTTAATTAAATAATAAAAAAATCATGCATATTCCCTATTATTATTAACGGTAAATAATAAATGATTGAGATACAGAACCTCTCGAGACTGCCTCTCGAATGGCTATCCGGCGATGTATCCGCTCACGCGCGAAAGCTAAAAGCCGTCCTGTCTTTGACCCATTTCGTTGCGAATATCCACGTCACGATGCGCGATTATTTCGGTCTTCATCTGGCCCAGCGGACTACACGCTTCCGATCACTCAGTAATAGTTCATTCACGAGTCTTCCTCAAAGTTTCTATAACACACTGAGTTAGTTCAGTTAAAGCTTGAAGCTTAAAGCTTGGATTCTATTTTGGACCTCTTTTGTTTTGTTGAAGAGATGACGTGATTTTTTCAAAACAGGGTCAACAAGCTGCCTTGATTTCCATATTAAAAGAGTATTGTACTATATTTAACATTTACGTTTACTTTATATTTAACATTTTCCAACTAACGTGACTATATATATATATATATATATATATATAGTTTCGATAGCTCACGGATTTCAATGGCGTTCGTTTTTTTATATCAATCAAAAGCTATAGGACCAATGTTGTTTGAGCAATTTAGACAACTTTTTCTATGCTTGTTAAAACTTTTTCAGATAGCAATTCAATGTTTTTACACATTGATTGAAAATTTGTCGTTCAATCTACTACCTGTAGTTGGTGGGCTTTCATCCTGACCAAATTTTGTTCACTTAGTTTGTTTACTAATTTCTACCTTGCTCATTTTAAGCTAAGCTTAGCGACACTTGATTGCTTAGTTTTCGGTAGAGTGTAATGTTGAAAAAAATATGCCGGGACTTACGTTGCTGCTTTTTCCCAGCTAATTCAAGCCAAGGTTCAGTTTTTTTAGATTATAATAAAATTTTTACACAGCTGCTCTTAATGCCGGTTTTGTTCTTCAAACTATGGGTCGTTATCACCTAAAAGACCATACTTTCATACTAATATTATAAATGCAAAAGTGTGTCTGTCTGTCCGTCTGCTACCTCTTTACGCCCAAACCGCTATACTGACTTTGCTGAAATTTGGTATGGAGAGTCCCAAGGAAGGACGTTGAATACTTTTTATCTCGGAAAATTGTACGGTTCCCGCGCGCTAAATGAATTTTGGCGCAACGGAGTTGTCGGCATCATCGATTCTTTAAGTACTAATTAAGTATAACGGATACTTAAATGCACGCGGACACCAGACATGCTTGTACATGGATTACGGACATTGATCCAATGAAAATCGGCTAAAGCGTTTTACAAGCGATGAATTATATCGGGCGTACTTGAGTCGTGTGGTGGTCGGGTCAGGGTCGTACTGTGACCTGTGTTTGGCACAGTGACGCGCCGTCGCACACACACACACACACGACGCGACGACACGATACACGTCGTGACGACTTCGTCAAACAAGCTGGACCCCTTGGAGTTGCTCCGAGATGTAGCTTCGCTCTACATCCTTTACTATATCACGAGGACTGCTCAGAGGAATTGTTCGGTGCCGTTCCACCTGCAATCATCATGATGAGCGGCAGTCTTCCACAATACGAGAAAAGCGTAACTTTCTGCCTCGCACAATAAAACTATAGGCAGCACTATTTTCGGACTGCTACGACCTGCAAACCTTTAAAAAGAGACCGTATTCCCTTTTGAAAGGCCAGCAACGCACCTACGCAACTCTTCTGATGTTGCGAGTGTCTAGGAGCGGCGGTAGTTGCTTTCCATCAGGTAACCCGTTGGCCCTTTCGTTTGCCCTCTTATTTTATATAAAATAAAATTAACATACAACTTTCGCTTGCGCTACAATTTTTTTATATCGTTTATGAATTGAAATTTTTTGAACAGAAAAACTAATTTTAAATTCTTTGATGTTTTATCCATTAATTACATCAGATTTATTTGATTTGAACATTTAAATTTGAATACGGAGCTAAAAGTTTGCTTGTGGGAATTAGATTAATCTAGAATAGCTTTTCACCACCGAAAATTTTGGACAACCAACTCTTCAGCTATTTATTGTTTTCGTACTGCAGAAAATACTTAAAGTGCTTCGCATTTCAGACTCGATACAATAACACGAACATAATGATACATCTTTGAAATGTGTTGTGTTGTCTTTTGACCTAGTTCATACATCGATTTTATGCAAGAGCTGACCTAAAAGATTTCCCCTGTAATCCCCAGTTCCCAGTATAGCTCAACTAAAAAGCAACAAGCTAAAAGCAGTACAAAGCTCATTATTATCTTTTGCAGAATACACTTTTAGCTTGAAACAATACTTCAGTAATAAAATTTTCAAGAAGAGCGTTTTCTTTTTTTATCGGTCGGCAATGATTTTTCTTTCTCAAATACTTGCTTGTTTTTATAAGTTTTCGATTATACTACACTGTGTCAAGGTAACCTAACTCTAATTTAATAGCAAAGGCTTCAAAAGAGTAAAGTTCTAATAAGTGCCCATCTAGGGAGTGGCGTGCTCCCTAGATGGGTCTATCTACTGGGTCCAGAAAAAGTTCGATGCAATGGTTGTAAATAAAATAAGTCTTGCTTATGCGACACGACACGACGCGACACTTAGAGCAGTGACGTTTATAAAACGTACGATTCATTTGTATTTCTGCGGAGAGGTTTGGCCACCACAGTGGAAGATCTTCCGAGCGAGCGAGTTTGTATGGCTTGTCAGGCAAATGCCCCCGTGATCTATTTCAGATGTCGTATATTAAAACGTCGCACTCGGAAAACTTTGATGTGATGGAGAATTGTGTCGTTAAATCGACTGTATTTGCCTACTCAGTATCTATTTAAGTTATTTATTGTACTTATTGATAGCTTTTGGTTTTCCTGATTAAATAAAATAAAAACAAATGCCCTCATTTAGCGATGCAATTCTGCGGGGTACCCTTACCGCCCTATATAAAATGTAAACTGTCGCGTCGTGACGCTGCCGCCAATCGCGGTTTCACCTTCACTCTTTAGCTAAAAAAGTTCGCGCGAAAACTAAAAGATATCGTAGTTTGTTTGATTTGAAAGTTTTCGCTCCGTAAACAAAATAGCTACCGGTTTGTTTACATCCAGACGAAATTAAAACGCGACGAGACTCGCCAACTTGCCAAGAGTCTACGTGCCAAACGTACGACAGGTACTCTCGTACACGCGTTTGATATTTATAGCTCTTATCGCTATAACGATAACGTTTAAAAGAGCTCAACATACTGTGTGCATGCCTCGTTAATTATATGTAAACATAAGTACTGCGACCGCTGTTACGTATGTGTATTTATCGATCTATTAAATTTTATTGGTCTATATTTATTATTATGCTTTACCTCTTTGTGTCGTACGCGGAGTAAACAACGCTTTATATAAATCAGAGTATAAAAGTTTTTACCGAGTTTTCCGCGAAATTGGCGGAAGATCTTTAACCTTTTATTCTACGATTCTAAAGTGCGTTGCCGTCTACGCGGGCCTACTGCAGCCCAACGCTGTTTTAAGCGTAAGGCTGTAGTTTGGCCTACACTGCGTAGAGATAGCAATAGAGAACTTTCAAGCCACTTTGACTTCAATACGCCTACAATTTTTTTAATAGAAATGAGCGTTTACTCGCGGCATTTAATTTAAGTGTTAGTTGGCATTTATATTATAATATCCATTCTAACGACGCTCTCTGCAAATAATATAATAATTATTATGATTATGATTAACATGTCTCACTTTCCACAGAGGAGGATGAGTCGCAGATATTCGTGAAGTTCTTCAAGTTCCACAAGTGCTACGACCTGATCCCGACCTCCGCGAAACTGGTGGTGTTCGACACACAGCTTCTAGTGAAGAAGGCCTTCTTCGCGCTCGTATATAACGGTAAGTTATTGAAGTATGTTCTGAGATAGGCTATTTAGCTGATTGATCCTTTTACCGATATGTAGCGAGTTGGGTTAGTGTTGTAGTAGACATTTGTCCATCGCCCGCCGTCACCGGCAACGAAATTGTTTGTACTAACAAAATGCGACTTTATTCATGGCTCTAGCGCCTGTGTCTTCGCCGTCTGACGTGGTGTAGGGGAAAACGATACTAGTAGTTTATGTCATACAGTGGGATTTTGTCGGGCCGAAATAATCTCGTTCTCGGTTGACGGCGGCGGTGGACAGACGGCCTATGGGTTAATGCACACCGCACCGAAATGCATCGCGTTCGTCGCTCGTCGCGTCACGTTGACCGTGCAGCAATCATCGCAACCACTTAGGTTCAAAATTATAGTCAGCGCTTAATACTCAGAAAAAGATTTAAAGAACCGGCTCAGTGCG
>JAOTAV010086010.1:0-36825 GCA_026546445.1 Cyclargus thomasi | reverse complement strand
AAACTACCAGCTTTTTTTTCAGAAAATTCCACCTAAAATACTTTTTAGAGTTAATTTTAAAGAATAAGTTTTTTTTTGTAATCTTGATAAAGAAGTCTAGAAGACGGGACGAACCTGAAGTCCACACGAACGAAATCGCGGGCAAAAACTAGTGATACTTTAAAGTATTATTCTGAGTATTATATTATGACACCTTTATATGGGAAATACGAGATATACATATGCTTTAAATCTCGTATTCGTTCTATTTGCGATAAATCGTAGGTTACTTTTAACCCTGATTTTTACAAGTGGACCTAAATAAATGACAATAAAACCTAAATTATTCGTACACTACTATTGTAGAGTATGATATTCTATACAAACATACCTACCAACCCCACATCTAATAAAAACAGCATTGACTGAATGAATAATAGAAATTTCAGTTTAAAGACATTGCAGACGAGGACTTCACATAACTACACACAAGGGCTAAGCAAATAGCTCCGAAGCAAATGCATCAGTTGCATTTAGGCCGTGGCGAATCGATGTCGTTTCGCGACATTTCCAACAATGTTATAAGTAAGGTCACGTAGCTCTTCCTCGTGTGCCTTATCGCGACGTGTAAACAACTGAGCCCGGCCATTAAATCATATGTGCCCGCTATATAGGGAGTGACGTTGAGATTTAATCAACGAACCGCCGCTAGGGCGCTATTTCGAACCCTAATATGGCCGGCGAATGTATGTGGCCCATTTTATGAGATAATGAGGGAAAATTACGTGCGAATTTGTTGCATAACGCCTTTTGAAGTTTGTTCACGTAGCCCTATTGATATACCATTACCAAAGATTAAGAATATGTCGAGACATTTGTCTATTAGTTGCTTTAGTATTGCCCATGATCGACGACGATTGTGCATACTAGAATCATGATTATGGATTAAGATTCGACACTCAGAGTGTTAAGGAGATTTCTTGAAAAATTAAAGCTTTTTTTGTCGTACATATTTTTAAAAGATATCTATTTTTATACTTAGAATAGTTCTTTATGAATCTGTGCTACCTACCTCAGATGCTTAAACGGTAAACTTCACAAGGACTAACCGACCGTTTAGGTTGATCCGTGACTAATTTAATCTACGTAAGAAAAAATACCAATTACCCGGATTTCAATTTGCATAAGAAGCGCGTGATTTTCACCGACCATGCGGGTTGAAGCGCCGCGTGAGAAGCTATACTAAACGTTATATTTTACGATTCTTGTCTTTAAATACTCAAAACGAGCAAAATACTTCACTCAAATAAATGTCTTTTAAAAGCTTGGTTTAAGCAATAAAAGTCATTTATGCTTTCATTGAGTAAAAGCTTCATATTTAGTGCTTTTAAAGATGGAATAAGTGGTTAACAAGTTTTTCGTTTTGTCTTATAAGTGTGTTTATTCGTAGATTAAGTTGTAATAAAAATAACGCGTCGGCTTTGCTTATAGTCGGCTTTGCTTTAGTGACAACTTTATCGTCTAATTTTATGCGCAACCATCTATGTCGAAGTTTATAATACCTCATGGCTATCGGCTTTCAGAATTTTAAAAATTATAATTAAGATGTAATGGTATATTATTATGTTGCATACTAATTTACCTCATATCCCATTAGAGAATTATAAATAAGTGGACTACGATAAAATAGGTTAAGTGTTTTTTAAACAATTTAGTTAAGACATCTAAATAATATTTTTCAAAATAATAAAGACGTCAACATTTAGGTATATTAGTTTTTATTGAGTTAGAAAATTTAGTTTAAGATGAAGAGAGAACCTGGGGGGTTAGCCAAGGCCTAATCGTTTTCGCTTTTTGTAGAATGCTTATGTGATTTCCATACATTTTGTTTAGCGATTGTGAAAGAAGCGAAAACGTTTAGGTCTTGGCTAACCTCCCCGCAGTGGTTTGTTGAAATAATTATAAAATTTTAAATTTTATAACGAACAACTGGTCTACGTTTATGTATCTAAATCTTAATTTTATTGATCAATAAATTACTGGACGGCATCGACTAGTTTATCAATCATTCGGGTTTAATTGATTTTATTTACGGTGTTTTCAATATTTAAAAACACGTAATTGATCGTTAATTGCATGGCAAGTGGTATTAATTTTCATTAGCTTATATTATTTAAGTTAGAGGTAGTAAAATATCTCTAACACCAGTTGCCCCATATTTAAGGGTCATCTATATATTAATACGCGAGCGAAAAATTTTTCACCCCTTTTACGAAAGACGCGTAGATTTAAAAGCATGAAATTTCTGGCAGTTATAGTTGATAACACGTTACTTACGTTGCAATGGTCAATGTATATTATGCGTACACATAGCCGAATATATCCGTTTACATGTTATTAGCCACAATGTGCAAACATGTAGAGGTCGACTCATATTCACATACTGTCGTCGGTTAAATACATAAATACTGTCAATGAATGTTAGCCATACGATAGGGAGAGTATAAAGCCCTATCGTACTTTCGAATAAACACGAATGCCAGTCGACCAAACATTTTTCTCATTAAACCGATTACAAGTACTTGTAGCTAAACGACAGGTAAATTACCGGCCATCAGTTTCAAGAATGATAAATATTTCTATCTCTAATCCTCACGTTCCGATTGTCAGTTGTTTAGAGATAAATAATACCTTCTAATTGAAATCCACAGGAAATACGTCTATCTGGAGATATGGTTAATTACAATTATTATCTCTCATTTAATGAATGCAATTCGAACATTTTTGTAAAATTGTAACATTTCTTGTACATACAACGACATTTGTCATTCGGAGGAATTCTTAACTAACTACATAGGCTTTTATATAACAAAAAAAGTTCTAAGAGGATTTAGAAGAAATTACGGAAATATATAATTAAAATACAAACTTTTTTAAATCGCAACGAACGTCTTGAACATACGAAGGAAGGTGGGAATTATTGCTATCAGACTCAAGAAGTCAGATGAAGATCAAGATGGCTACGACTGACCTCATGTTCCCGCGCTCCGCAGACATAGAGCATCAATTAAACCACCTAGGTATGTAATTACCGGTTAAGATTCGCCTGTTTATACAAAATTACGATTTCGAGATCCATTAGTGACCAGGGACTAGATGTTCCCGGCACACGCAAGTCGGCGCTCGAGGTAATTAGATAGACTAGAGTTTTTAAGACATTCAGTCTTCTCTACAATTTTCTAATTTAAACTTTTTTATTTTAAGAGACAAACACTCGCAATTCACTCATAAAAAGCAATTAAAGATATAATTATATAATAAAGCAAATAATTATAATTTTGAAGCTAAACTACCGGTTTCCTTGCAGAAGAGGTTTTTTAACGCTTGGTCAGGAACTTTGTAACATTCTTCCATATTTCGTGAGATATTTAGAGTACATTTTCTCTGTTACAGATTCAGTACCCTTGGCTTCAAACATACGAAATACTAGTAAGCATATAGAACGTGTCGCTACCGCGACAGCGTGTAAATAAACCCGCATGACAATAAAACTTGTTTATAAAAACAAATGTGTGAGTTCATGTTATATATCTCACGGCCAACGCGACGTAATATATTAAATCAGGGTAAGGGACTGCAAACGCCGAGGCTCTACATTTAACTTTCAGCGCTAACTTCCTATGACTTACCGCTGTATTTCTCTAACATCCGTATTTATTGTCTCCATAAAAACACAAAATACGGTACATCTTATATGACGAGTACAAGTTACCGGATTAAGCGGTACGTTTGTATATTAAGAGAAGTAAACACTAATAAATTTTATGTTCATTACCAAATTAGACTAGATTAATAAAATGCCTCCCGCAGTGCAATTAATTTATTAGTATATCATTTTAACCTGTGTGTAAATAGAATAAGATACAACTAGCTGTCTTCGTGCCCACTTCGTTGGTCTTTTGAGACAATAGCACACGGGAACAGGACTAGGGGCGTACCTAATTAAGTATTTTTATACTATAACTCCTAATATATTATAACTCCTAAGATATCAACTTAATTTACATACTACAAAGAGTTTACTATATTAACGCAAACATACAGAATCGGATCAGGTGACTTTACTTCATAAAATGCCATATTGATAGTGCTTAGAAAGTTGCTCTACAACAATTTTAGGAGACATTGCGACAATCTCATACAGGGCGCTCTAATTTATCTCTTTGCCGTTCTATAAAAACTTGTTAAAAAAAAAACAAGTCTGTTTATTATTTTTAATATTTAATATTGACCCCTTTGGATATGGTCCTTAAGAGAGAGCGGCCAAATATAGTAAAAAGTAGGAGAGGATTTTCCCCCACGGCTAATATTAAGTTAAGTTACAGAAAGATTTCCATAATCAAGACTAAACTTCTAGTTAAGTAGACTCTACTGAAAATAGAGCGTCCGTAGCCTAGTGGGTAAGACCTTTGGTTCACATTTGATAGGGTGCAGGTTAGAACTCTGGTGGAGACGTGTACCAATGTGACATTTTCCGATCTCAAGTACATAATGCGGATGCGCATTGCCGTGGGAAAGCCATGCTTCGGCAAGAATGAACCGGCTCGACCGGAGTGATACCAAGGCCTCACAGAAAACTGGCGTGAAACGACGTTGTGCTGTTTTTCGTTTAGTGAGTGGGTTTATCGGTGGCCCAACTTCCCCAATCCCCCTATCCCCATTCTCATTCCCTATTCCCTCATGAAGACCGGCAACGCACTTGAGACTCTTCGGACGTCACGAGCGTCCATGGGCGACGGCAGTTGCTTTCCATCAGGTAACTCGTCTGCCCCCTAACTATCATAAAAAACAGTGAGTTTTTAGCAGGTACTACTGAAAATAGAGTCATATATCATTGACGTTGAGAACAAAATATTAAACAAGCGCTGAACGTGCGGCCGTGTGTACGCACGTAGCCATCTGTCGTCCACCATGACACACTGAGCCGCTGACTTTATTGTTTGAACGCCGCATGATCTCCCTGTTTATTACTACCGTTCGTTAGGGCAAGGCTCAATTCCGGCTTCGGTTGGCACCACCGCCGTTTGTTTGTTAAATTCAAAACAAACAAAAATAAAACGATGACAAGGTACCCGAACATTGATAGTAAAATTTATTTCAAATAAAGTTAACTTTTAACATTTAGTATTTTATTTTCCAGTATTCTAGTATTGATAAAAATATTAAATTTTCTAAATGTTCCGTGGCAAAGCAAATGTGTCCTCTTCTTAAGAGAGTCAAACTCTCGCGTAATACAGCTTCGGCTGATGAAACAGTGACGATCGATAAATCAGTTCGGCTTCGGCCAAAAGTTCACCTTCCCCAGTAGGACATTACTATTCATAAATAACTCCAGGGCAGAGGACCTAAGGGTCAGTAGACCCTTCGTGCTTCTCGTTCTCATTCGCGTCCCAGTTTGAGACAATCTCGACGATTGTTACAATGAAATATGTACGGTAACAAAATAATAGAATTTCGTAATTTAATTTATTGGTTTGCTCTTGCGGTCCCGGCAATCTATCTGTGCCAGGAGCTATTCTCATCTGAGTAACGTGCTAAGGCTGTAAATGCTATTTCTATGTACTTAAACGCAGCAAATAATAAGTTTATTACGATATATTATACACTACGACCTCTTTAGGATTACACTCCTTGAATAAAATATTTGATAAAATTTGATACGAACGAAAACATATCGGAACTCACAAATAAAAATCAATGGAAAAACCTAAATTTTCATCTGCAATGAAAATGAAGCAAAACTTTCCCCCGTCAGATATCGGATAACGATTACCATCACACGGCGTATAAATTTATTCATTAATCTAATTAAAGAACACAATGAAGGCGGGAAACAATAGGCTATAGTGCCACCTAAAAAGTAACATAATTAAGTAAATACGGACATTCTCACATACAATTTGTTAATTAATCGCGTGATCGCGATCGGAAAATCATCTTTAATTCATGTTAACGTCTAGCCTGAACTAGTTTCTGCGCTGTTCTAGGCGAAGCTCCGTCTTCTTTATGCAACTAGACGTACAACCTGAATACTTTTAGGATTTCTATGCTACTCACTAACTCTACGTTTTCACTTTTAACCAGCTTAATTACAATACAAAAATCTGCCTGTATCAATCGGACCTTGGACCTTGGACGTCTGAACTAATTTAGATGATATTTCGAATAGACGTAATATATTTTGAGAGTCAGAAAAAGACACATAATTGTTTCGTCACAGAATGAATTTTGGCGCAACATAAAAGTGGTCTTCGTCTTGTATGCCATAAATGGCAGTAAAGAATCGAAGGAGAAGGAAAACACAAATAGTTTATACCACATCATCATTGGATCGATTCGCATACTTTAAATGTCGCTTCAAGATAACATGTGTAAGCACTAGCTTACGATCGATGTATTTAAGTTATGAGAATCGGCACCCAGTTTAACTTATAGTAACAAATGGAACATAAACAGTAAATTGTCTATAATCTTGTTATGGTATAAACCTCAATAGCTTAATTGTCAGCTGGAAAGTTTGCCGATAAATAGAAACGCGCTGCTCTCTTAAGTGCCTGCTAAAGCTTAATATAGCATTTTGATTTGTAATTAATAACTGTTAATATCTATATTAATATTATTACAGAGGGAAGTTTTTTATTTGCACTAAATTAGTTCCGAAAAAGAGGACCGTTTTTGATAAATTACGTAGACAAATAGAAGACGTCTATTGGAATTGTTCCTAAAATATTGGTTACCTATACGAGATTACTTAATACGAAAAACTTAATAGATCCTTAAGGGTCGCAGTGACGCAAGGGCAACAGGGCATCCTTCGGCAAGAAAAAAAACCTATATGAAGTCACGGGATCATAGAATTACATCCATGCTTCCATACTAATATTATAAATGTGAAAGTGTGTTTGTCGATTTAAGTAGAATTATTTTTCGCGATTTTTGTATTCCACTTGTGCGTAATTACAAATCAATAATATAAAAATAAGTCGGGGTTTTCTTCCCGACACTTTATATACGCACGGACCGATTAGACAAATTTTTCATTGATTGGAAAGGTCTCGGACTTTTTGAGGTTTATAGCAAAGAAAATTCAGGAAAAATTTTCGAATGCCACGTGAGCGAAGCCGCGGGCAAAAGTAGCTAGTGCCTCTGCTCTCTGGTGTTATATATGCATTAAGTCAACAGTATTCAGATCTGTCGTATTTCACTTTATCATAATGATCTCATTGAAAGCCTGTTCTGATTGAGGTATAATTTAGGTTAGCATTTCCTTGGTAAATGTTTACCGAACGAGTTTAATCCAGTATAAATGAAATGTCGAAGTGATAGTGAAAGCTTCATCGGCGCAACTCCCAACAAAATGGATTTCTGTAATGGATTTTCAAACGTTGTGAACGACTATAATGTGTCATCAACTGTATTTTATTATTCATATCGAAGGCAGTGATTATAACTATAATAATTATACAGACAAGCTCACGGCCTAATTATGTAGGCGTACTACACACATATACCGCTTACATATTTTGTCGGCGTTGTCCACGGCGACTCCACTTTCCTATTGCATGCCGGAAAATTATGTCGGCGGCTCGGCATCAACAACATATTTGGCAACACGTGCTGTTAGTTATGGTGCAAACAAATTGTTTTAAAAGTGTCAGAAAAAGGATATGGACGAAAAGCTCGGAGACGACGTTTAGGAGGTATGCAAAAAAATGGAAACTTAAGGGTTAAGTGTATGGCACAATTACAGGTGCATGACTATTCCCGTACAATAGCGACGGCGAACACAATCCGTTATCACAGTAGACATAACAAACCAGTAGGCTAACATAAAACAAATTAAACGTCTGAAACACAGCTGTAATTATAATATGTCTAAACAACCCTAAAATAATAAGTATAAGAAATATATAAATTTCCAAAACACTACTAAGCGCTTTTTCACATAAACACGATACCGTACCGTATAAAATAATATTTTATAAGTAAATATGAGATCGGCGATCGTGTGTCGCCTTTGCTTACTATAAACACGGCGACCGTCTCAATAACGTATGGACACATGAACACGGGCGCAACACGTCGACGGAGCGGCAACCGTATGCATATGAAAAAAAGTGTCTGCAGTCAGCTTACTGGCTCGTTCTATCTATTGCACCACTATACCGCACTATCATGAATTTCACCGTGCATTGATAATCGCACAGTGATAGAGGAATTTATTTGGACATTAACCGTTGCCATTTACCTTACACCCTTTGTTCATGAGGTAGTTTTGTCTGCGACAAACACGACCGAGGAAGTAATCGACTTCTTACCGGGGATTTTTAGTTTATCTGCACATTCGCCTGTGATCTTACGATTGTGATACGGGAGTTAAATTCGACTCGATTTTCTGAATGGAATTAAACGCGATTAACTTTGTCAACTTGAGAGATCTGTAGATACGTATAATGGATTGATACAACTACTGGGGTTTTTTTTGATAAAATTTTACTTTCATAATAAGCATTGAAGTATGGTAACTGTAGTTTTTATAGTACAGAATCGTTGAATATACTTAAGACACTCAACTCAGGTGATGAACAGATAGTTTTGTTCAAAATATCAAAAACTTAAAAATCATATACCATGACATACCATGATAAAAAATATTTTTTGTTTCTCTAGGTAATTTGAAATATCTAACTTCTGATGTCTAGCACTAACCAGATGATTGGTGAAATTGAAATGGGAGTGTTGAGCAGAGCAGGGTGTTATAGAAATCTACGCCTGGGGCTTGAAAATCACTATAATGTTATTGATTTCATTTCATCTACCAACAACGCATTCGTTGTATTAAACATTAATTTTTTAACTAGCTGTTTCCCCCGTACTCCGTACGTCCGTGTGGTAACTCTTCTCTACAATTTTTTCCTGAATTAAAAAAAAAATGATTCGTGCGTTCTGTAGTTATAGCGTCAAAAAGGAAAACCCGACATATTTTTATGTAATAGATGAATCATACCAATTATTTATTAAAAAATTTGAAAAACAGGACACCACAAATTTTTATAAGGAGATTCTTTAAAGATATAAATTTAATATAGATAGATGCCAAAAATGTTTCATTGTAGCAAAATCACTTCATCTTTGGGCACGTATATTCGATGTTAAATACAGACATCCACATCACAACTGAACACTACAAGCGGTTCATTTAAGTAGAGTAATATCGATTTATCTTTTTATTTTTTACCGACCGCGGGGATCCTATCATCGACGTCTGCTACTCTCATCTATTGATGGACGTCCATAGCCATCTGCCAAACTCGCACGGATCTAGCACACGGCGCGCACGAGCTGCGTACACGTTTTGGCCCGCGGGTTATCGCGACTCGATCGCACTCGATGACTTCCATGTCCAAATTTATGTGCCATTCTTAAAACATATGTACGGGACGGCCAGGAAGAAGTAAATATAACTTGGGTGTGTAGTATCGACGAAATTGATTCGTAACCAGTTACCTACGTCATTTGGTCGAAATATATCAATTACATCGAAATATATCAAGTCGTGATCTGTCGGCTGGATTTGACATAACGCGACCAACTCAGATTCGCAATCTGGCACAGTATCAACTTCCCTGATAGAACGAGAAATTTCATGACAATGTTTAGAAGTTTCGGCGCAAACAAACTCCTATATTTAGAACATTCATGTGTGTGCATTTTATGTATCTCCTTTCTTTCACACAGGTAATCACATTACTTTATCCAGCATATTCTATTAGCGCATTCCGTTTCCTTTATCAGCACCAACTACTCTCAGAAGTAATGTAGTTTCAGTAGCGTATTCGGCGTGGGGCGCGGGCGGAGGGAGGGGGCGCGCTCACGACGCGACACAGGCCCGGATTTATGTGTGGGAGCGAAAGGTCGCGAACTTGGGATGTGAAAATTAATAATTCGTCCTTGCCTATTTGTTACCCTGTACACCTGATTTAGTTTTATGTGTTTACATTGCTGCTATGGGGTAGTATTGTGGTTTTATATTTCCATAATGGATGGAAAGTCATATTTCCATACACCGTCATTAACTGCTATACAATATATTCGTCGTTGCCAAAGTCGTTAGCACTACAAACATAATTTCTATCTGAAACTAAGTAAGAATTGTGTTTTGATATGTTTGTTACGAATAAACTTAAAAAGTACTAAAACAATTTCAAACATTTTTTCAGCGTTAGATTTTTATATTATCAGAGAGTGCGATCGGCCAAGTGCGAGTTGAACTCATATACGAGTTCCGTATGAAAATAGAGCATTAGGTGACTTAGAGTATAGGATACTTTGTATACCGATTAAATTCTTCCGTGGGAAAAAATAATTTCCACGCGGGCAAAGTCACGGGATAATACTATCTAACCTTACTAATATAATAAACGCGAATGTTTGTGAATTTATATGTTTGTTACTTCTTCACGCTTAAAAGGCTGGAGCGACTTTGATAAATGCATGGGGTTAATAATAATAATAATTTATTTGCAGAAAGCACTGTTACAATGGATGTTACATTTAATAAACATGGTTCAGTCTTTCTAGCTATTATTAGGCATGCAAAAATAGGTGTATTTAATTACAATTTTTAACATTATCAATAGTCATAAAATGTCAAACAATAATAATACATCGCAAGTACGTCGAATATCATATTCTGATTATCTAAGCGTATTATAGTTCCTAATTAGTAAGATGTTTATTGTCAATACCGTTCGGTCATTAAAATTAACGATTATTGTGTATGGGTTGAGTTATGGGGACGTCAAATCTCGAATATATCATTCTCCATCTACCCGTAAAACCGCGTACGTCGTGTTTAATTAAGCAATGAAATCCGATTACACGACTGTAAATCGAAAACCGTACATTCAATTACGAAAAGTTAAACTAAAAAACGCATCGCTTTTCGCACGCTCTTCAAAAATTACTCGGGTGTGTTATAGTATGCGGTGAGCAGAAATTGGGCGGTCAAGAAACGATGTGACCGTGTTACGGCAGTTGTAATGCCTTTATGGCGTGCCGACACCATCTCTAATGCGCTTATAATGGCAATATCGGGCGGGGAGCGTGTGAGTGCTAAGTAATTGATAGAGCTGCGTATTGTCTATACTATTAGCGCGCTAATACAACGCATTAAAAAGTAAAAGAGCACGCACATCATTTCTCATTTGTTAATACGAAATACATTGTTCTGACGGCCGTTAGTGAATTAGAACGTGAGTAAGGAAGATAACATTCCGCCCAACTAAAACATCCGCGCGACACGAATACCAGGGCTGATTTTCATAAAAGTTCGTGGGTAAATTTCGTTTCCAACTTTTGTAAATCATCCTGGTCGAGTCTATGGGAAATTATTCCAAGCCTTATATAAAAAGCGAGGCCACAATGATCCAGAAAATGTAATATAGTACGCTGACTTCTCGCCGCAACTAACTCGATAGTATAGACCACGCTTTATCCAGTTAAGTAAGATGTCTTTATTGCAAGGTCAAGTCTGGAGTCCAAACAACAAATATCTAAGTCGTTAGTTGTAACTTGTAACGTAAGACGATATCGGTCGACTGAAGTTCAACCTTGATTGAATGTGCTTTCCGATATTAAATACTATGGAGGTGCAGCAAAGAGAGCCAGTTGAGTGTAAACAGGCCTAAGTCATTTGGTCGGAATAAGTCAATTCCATGTAAGTCGTGATCTGCTGGGTTTGGCTGGGTTTGACATAGCCCGACAAAAATACTTAGATCCACGATCTGTATCTGTTTCAATTTCTCTGATTGTACTTTTCTGAATATAATTATTCGATACCTTGGCACTTCTTTAATGAGTGCCAGAACAAAGTTAATTTACGTTCCGTGACAGTTTTCCAATATTTTTTAGTTATTCAGAAAAGCCGTTGTGTCATGATCATTTAAGAAAAATCATTAAAATTTAGCCTTAGTGCAGACTTGTGAGACGTGCTGGCACTAATTGTATAACAATTTTGCTATACTGCGACTTGAATGCTAAGTTAAAAGTAAAACTAACCGAATACTTTCTCACAGCTTTGTCGTTACAGGTAATGACGCTCCTTCATTCAGGTCTAAAATGCTTTCTATTTTCCATAGACGAGTCGGAAGAAGTAAAAGTTGTGTGCATTATATATATTATCATAATTACAATTATCCGGTAATCGGTAAAGATCTCCGACTAGAGTACACACAAAAAGACGATCGGCGCAATTGTTTGGATAAAGCTCGCGGCGTCTATTTCTAAATGGGCCATTCTTTAAATTATACGTTTTCATCATGAGAAAGTTCCGAGGGGATTCAAATCGGTCTCGTAAATTGTCTCTTTAAGTGAAAGTCGATCGCTTTTAACAAAACCTCGGCCAAGAAAAGCTTCTAAGCGTCGTCTTTTGTTAGCAGATGCAAAGGACAAACACGACATGAGCGCTAGATCGTATACGTAATCGTTAGACGTATTATTTGAAATCTATCGTTAAATCCATTACTGCTCTTAGCGCTCTCGAAAGCACCGTAACGTTAGGGAGTGGGCGCGAAATGTGAAGTGGTCGGTGGCGGAGTAGGACGAGCGGTAACAAAGGACCCCTCATGCCGTGGGAGAAGGCTGTAGGCCACGGTGCCGAGGTGAATGAATCCGAAACAGTTCTCGGTGTGACCGTTGTATCGGCCGACACTTGCCCACTTCCGGGATTCGCGGCGAGTGTTGATTTAATTAACATCGCGAATACTTGTGACTCACTGCGATATAATCTAAAGTGCCTCGATTATTGAAATATAACGTTAGTTCAGCGAAACCCTTATGTTTAATGCTCTAGCCGTATACGCCTTAGCGGCCTTTCTGCGTTGGTCGACCACGACTTCCTATGATCGATGTCTATTGTGTATGCTGTATGTGTAAGTCAACACGATATTGTTTTAACATAATCTTCACCTACCTGCACAAATATACAGGGAGGTTGCACACCTACCTACACTTGTAAAGATAAACCTGAACCATAGAATTATTCTAGTATGGAAATCTGTGGTTTTGTTAGGGTTGTAACCGTGTACACTAGAATTACGGATTACATGATTAGAAAAATGAAAAAATATTTTTATTTTTTAGCACGCTTTTATTATTTTATCTTATTATGTCACATTTAATAACGTATGTTCGCAATTCGCTTATTATATTTTATCTAAGCTTACCTTTGGCGGTCACATTTGGCGTACATTAACCAATAAAGCTCATAATTTTTAGCATTTTATTTAATCCTAACAGATAATTAACCTTTGTTGTGTTTATTGTTACGAGAGGAGCTCTCTATATTATTAGAGTATGTGATTTTTTTAATAGCGTTTTTAATATTCGTGCAGCAAATTGATATTAACTGACACCGAAGCAATAGATTCACTCGAATGGCAGTCAAAATATGTTTAGAAATTGCGTTAATATTAATAATAGGGTTTAATTGTACGTTCTCATAATGATAAATGCGCCTTTATCACGAATACAACAGCGATTAGATAGTTTATTTCGCTGCAGGCATATTTTTTGTGTAAAAGTACAGCGCGTAAAGTGCGGAGAGCGGTTTTTGTGGCAGGGCGTCTGCCTCTCACCTCTCCGCCGGACCAACAGCGCGGAACCAGGAAACCGTATACCACGGGCGGGGTGTCTTAAATTTTCGCACCTCAATTTACTTACTCGTTAAGACGTTTCACGCAGTTCGCGTTTGCGTATTATTGGCTTTGTTTGTTGGTTTAAAGCTCACACTCCGAGAAATCTCGCGGAAACGCCCCACGAGAGAGCTGTCATTACATACATCTTCACCAACAATCATCAATTTTTTGTCGTTAGCATTATCTCTGTCTGCTTAGTCTACTTATATTACATACGCAAAATGTGTTCCTCGGCCTCTAATGTTTTGACGTTCTACTAAAATTTCGTTACAAGATTTGAGCTTTGAGTTCCGGGATAAAAGATTGTTTTCGTCCCGATAAAATGTATGGTCTCCGCACGATAAACGAACTTCAGTGCAACGATGTTGCTGGCAACTTTTAGTTTGTACATAAATCTTGAACGTTGCCTCCGCGATACAATCGTGGGAAGGAAGGCGTTAAACAAGCACATAATTGTTTGAAGACGTGAGCTGTCGGTGAAATGTGCGTCGCCAACTTTTAAAATATGCACGACACTGACCAGACACGATTGTGGTACTTTAATAGAAACTGCTGTTTTGTGTAGCGAAAATCTCCTTATCTAATTTAATATTTTATTGGTAGCTAGTATGAACCAAACCAAACAGAAAAAAAACCATAAAGCAAAACTCGTGACTGCGTCTAAAAATTTTGCAAGTTTTTGGACTTTGTCAACATTGGAATTCTCCTACAAAATAACTTTTCATTTAAATTAAGGAAGTGCAAATTCTTTATAGAATTGAGTAGTATTCAATTTACAGCGTATTAAGTTTCTCGTGTGTAAACTGGAATGAGTAATACGTAGAGATTAGATGTAAAGAGTTGCTCTCAATAAGCGAGCACGACCGTTGAAACCTGGAGGAAGGTCGTTTGTCATGAGACAAGGGTAATACATGTGGGTGCTTCGGTACTCATTTAATTTTATTGCGGGATTACGTGCCTATACAGAGTATCTAATGCTGCGGCGAGGATAGAATACACATAATGGTATTAGCAAACGTCAGAATGTGGTGATATTCTTAACCAATTGGTTAAGCCTTTAGCCATTGACTTTCATAAAAGGTAGAGATTGTTTAGTTGATATTTTAAAAATAGTTACTAAAATGGTACATCCATAAGGTCATAATGGTGTATTTTAATTAAGTTTTGCCGTGGGAGAGTCATGCTTCGGCACGTATGGGCTGGCTGGACCGGAGTGATACCACGGCCTCACAGAAAACTGGCGTGAAACGGCGTTATGATGTGTTTCGTTCAGTCAGTGAGTTTATCGGCGGTCCAACTTCCCTAATCCTAGGTTTTACGTTTTTACGTTTAAGGTTTTCCCACTATTATCTCATATAGGCCGGCAACGTACTTGCGACTCTTCGGATAACACGAGTGTCCAAGGGCGACGGCAGTTGCTTTCCATCAGGTAACCCGTCTGCACGCTTGCCCCCTAAAAATCATGAAAAAAAAGTGCTGTCTGAAACAATTTAAAGGCTGACTCCAAAAATGCTTCCTCTATAAATTGGCTAAAATTAGTAAAACTATGTACACCATAATTCATATGACGAATACGAACCATAACATTACAATATATCTTTCTTATCTTATTGCGAATGAGCATACAATGAAGATGGTCATTCATCATTTTTTTTGTAAGACGTCCATTTGTCCTAAGCAATCGTAGATATTATGCTATTTTTTGCGACGTTAAAGCGACAATCACTAAATCATTCCTACATTAGCTTCTGAATAAGTCATTGGCTTATTATGTTAAAAGCTTTGAAGAAGAATATATTTTTAAATTGTCAATTTATTTTTAAACAAACTTACTTTCTATATTGTTGATTGTGTCTTTTTTGTTGACACGTAAAATTTAAGTGAATATACTAAGCTATAAAGTTTTTTGATTTGCAGTACAAATGCAATTAGTAAATTGTACAAAAATATGACAGTAAGACAATTTCAACACAAAAATAAACACATTACAGTTTTTATTATGACTCCCAACATAAAATTTAATTGAACAGAGTAATAAACCGCACATATACAACGCTGCATCAGGGCTAAACGGAAATGTCAAAACAGTGTCGGATCAGAAAGCTGATTATCGGCAACTTAAGTAATTACGAAAAAAAAAAATACAGGTTTTAAATTTGGAATTTCAGTACTGCACGTTACGATTGCGGCCAAAGGCTGGCAACGAGAAAACTGCACACGGGTGGTCGACGGTCCTACACGCACGCAGCCAATCATTGCTTCATTTAATACCCTAAGACTACCTCCTGCGTTTATTACCACTAAACTTTTGTTTATATCCACTTTTGAGGCACCTGCGATAGTGAGTAATAAATAAGTTAGAATTTAATTGAATAGTCGGAATGTAATTAAACTAATAATTACATCTAGACAAACAAAGGATCGCTGTAGGTCTATCCGTGGCATCAAAGGTTTGTCGTATGCTATCCGACTGCTTTAAGGTCATGCTTGGTATGTGATGAGTAGTTTACCTGAACCTTATAAATTTTTAATTACTTTCCTTTTCTTCCTGATCAAAGGTTTTTTTATATAAAACGTAAACCTGACCGTAACATTTCAAAAGGGGGTAGTTCAGTTTTGCCGATGATGTGTCCACATATTAATAATGACTGTGTGTCTGTGTATCGAGGTGGTACCAGTACAATACTCGTCAAACATGTCATATTTCAAGACACACGGAACCAAACAAAATCAACAAAGCCATAGTGACAATAGCGTGATAATATCAGAATCCACCGAATAAGGGTGAAAAACAACGCTTGGAATGTAACGGTACTAGCGCGGAAACTGTGAGAGGATTTTCAGTTAGCAACAGTATTGTCCGACCGGAGATTGGTATCGGAGTGAGAAGGAAACCGGGGAGCGGACAATGCGTGCGGCTACATCCGCGGAATATTTTATAACGTGTGCGCAATTAGAGGAGCGAGCGCTACCCGGCGCCGCACCGCCGCGCTTCGTACAGCGCCATCTGATACCGCCGCCGATCCCGCGGTAGTAATTACTAACGCAATATATGAATCCGTGTTTACCTTAACGGTACGATTTTATAAATAACATTAATGTTATGATTTTATCTGATTAATGACAGCATTAAATCGTTCATATGTTAAATGATATCAGACATACATCATAACGCGGAATTTATTCAAATGGTTCTACCAGAATGAGGTTTTGGTGATCTTATTAAAAATAAAAGGGAACAAGACAGAAAACTCGTTTCGGTCATCCCGACATCGATTTTATGTAATTCATTTAAAACTATTTTTATCATCATCATTACTATACCGTTTCCACCTACCACCTACTAGGATAGGAATTGGTTTTTTGTGTGATGTATTCAGTTGGTCCTAGATTGATTGCGTCGTGCGTCCATTTATAGAGCTTTTTCATCGTGTTATGGAGTCAATTTGTCACGCCTTATTTATGGTGTATGTGTAGCGGCACATAATTGCTGACGTAACTACTTTCGTATCAGCAGTCGACACGTATCGACATAATATAAATAAACACACTTTAACGGGGCACATCTCACGCTATATAAGGGGTTTTATGAACCTTTAGAGTGCTCGACTAATAATAAAATGATAATATCGGGTCATCAAACACATGGAAATTTAACCTTTGACGATAAACATTCAATAAAACACTATCGTCGGAGGATAGGTTTACAATTTACGAGTATATGCAAATGTAATGAGCGAGTCAAAATAGTCAGCAAAATTCGAAATAGCACATGCTATATTATTATCTAAGATTTAAACAATTTTGATACAACATCGAGTACTATTTTTATAGATTTCAATCTACGAAAAACATATCTTCAAAGATACATCTCATAATAAGATAGAGTAACAAGTTTATCAGACAGAAACAGAATCGAATTGATGATGCTCGATAGCGGAATGTTCAATATTTACAATCATAACTCAATAGAAATCAATTATTAATCTTCGAATACTCGCGGACAGAATAACTCAGACTTATCGACGGCTACCGAATATTTATAGTAGTTATAAATTGCTAAGCAGCACAACGATCATATCGGTCGTGATTTAACTGCGCTCCATATTAGTTAAATAGGGAAATATACAGTACTCGTTGCCTGAGGAAACGATGTTGCAGATTTGGTTTTATTAAATTGCAGTTTGTCTCACGCGACACCCAGGCGAGATTAATGCTGAAACGGTCGCATTGATTGATAATAATAGAGTTTAAACTTTGCGATAGAGAACAAAGGAGTTTTAAAGTATTTAAAGTAAAGTACAGAGTATGCAATTATTTGATTAGACCTCTGTGGCGCAGTTGTTGAGTGTTTTGGTAGCTCAAGCCAGGGGCGCGGGTTCGAATTCCACCGACGGAACAAAAAGTTTTTCAATGTTCCTGGGTCATGGGTGTGTATTAATTATATGTATTTTATAATACAAATCTTAAATATATGTATAGTATAAAAGTATTAAATATATTTCCATTGTCTGGTACCTTAACACCAGTCCTTCAGGTACTTAGCATGGGGCCAGATGGACGTGGTGTAAAGGGAGGGCAAAATAGAAGTAGCGGGAAAAATGGAGAATATCTAGACTAGACTCTGAACCTAGCCCTGTGTAGCTGAAGGACGCTTGTCCACCACCACCACGTCCATGTCGTCGCTGTCATTATTGGCGTAGAGGAAAATGAAGCCTGTCACCTATGTCGTAAAGTGAAAATTTATCTGGCCAAATAATCTCGTTCTCGGTTAACGGCGTTGGACAAACGGCGTAATGCCAAGTTCTTGAAGGTTTATGATAAAAGATCTTTTTGACGGCGCTGTTGATTGGTTACATCTGACGTTAGCAAAAGCGCTAATGAACATAATATAAACTGTCAAAAACCAACCAAGCAACCAGGGACGGCATAACAAAATCATCGCATTACAACTCACGGCAACGAGGAGCGTGTAATGAGAGATTAGACGTTATGAAGCTCGGGCGGCATGTCTTTACCACGGTACCATCGGTATCGGCCGGTAACTGTTGATAATTAGGGGACGTAATCGCCGGCGACGGTAACGGCCAGCGCTTCCGCGATACGCCCAGCGCTCGGTATACGTACTGACCGATGCATGTGGCATTCATATACATGACACCAGTAAGGCTACTCATATACACTGATATCACGGCCTCACAGAAAACTGGCGTGAAACAGCGTTGTGCTGTGGTTCGTTCGGTAAATGAGTTTAGCGGTGGGCCAACTTCCCTTATTCCTTATCCCCATTCTCTATTCCCTCATAAAGGCCGGTAACACACTTGCGACTCTTCGGATATCGCAAGTGTCCATGGGCGACGCCAGTGGCTTTTCATCAACTGGTCTGCTCGCTTGCCCCCTAAATATCATTAAAAAAAATACAGGGAGACCATTCGATACGGCCAGAGTGATCGCAGGTCGGCCTGATATTTTGTGTACACCCGTGTATGAGCACGGTAAAAATGCTATGAGTAGACTGGATCATTCGCCTCCTCTTAATATCAGAGTCTAGATCATCTATTACCAAAAATTATAGCTGTACTTTGCCCACTTTTGTGAACTATAATTCTGTTTTAATGGTTCCCCGAATTTGATTCGCTGGTGTATTGTTTGTGAGACGAAGTAATTATTTAGTAAATTTTACAATTTCACATTTGGTAAACCTACATAAAGTAATTTGTGACCACCTATAAGACATGCTCGTTCTGAACTCAGTACAGAAATATGCGCATAACTTGGTGGCTGAGCATACGTCCATGTGCCAGTAACACTGAGCGTACAAAGGAATGACGGACGTTGAAAAATAACTGACGACTACCTCCAGGATCGTAATTCAAATGCAGACTAAATATTTATGTACCTTATATTCCTTTAACTTTTATACTTACATCTCGCGAACAATAAATTCTCTCGCCGGAGGAGTTACGACCTTCAAATGCAAGTTATTTTTAAATGTATGGACACGATTTGTACATAATTTTCCCATTGATATCGATATATGCATTTCACGCTAACGGTATCTTTTAGCTTCTAAATTCTGGAGGATGTAAGCCTCACGTTATCTTTTAGCTTCATAATAATGAAGATAAAAAAGAAGAAAGTATTTCATATTTATGTGATTTATGAATTCACTAAAATGAGACCACATTGTACCATTTCTTCCTAACAAATGGAACTTTCTAAAGATTTTATTGTCTTGTTTTTGCGAAAAGCTTACCCATCAAGAATGTTTTTAATTACCTGCAAGAAAACCATAAGATTAGAGATAACGTAATGAGCTTAAGGAATTTCGCAAAATAATCTTCCCAGTCCATCAAGAGATCAGGCTCGCGATGGCATGACAGGAAAGCCGGGAAGCACTATTGTATTACAAAGCTTGAGAATATAGGAAAGAAAAAATAATTTTCAAGAAAAGAAAAAAAAGCATTTTTTTTAAACTAAAGTTGGTGGTCCTTCGATTTTATTTCACCTACATTTTAAAATATTCGCTACTTCCTATCATAATAGATTTGTTGATTTTATCCATCCAAAAGGAGTAATACTAGCTGCGAGAGTTTTTTACATATTTTAATGCTTTTTGAATAAGCTAATGCTTTTTAAATCATAGAGCACGCTGCACTACCAATACTACAGTCGCACTTAAATCCAGTAGATACGGCAGAAAGGCGCTTCGGTGCCAAAGTACACACGCTATCCAGTGCCATTGCGTTAGAACTATGCGCAGTTGAGTTATCGTACGTCGGGGCCTTTGGCTTCCGCGACCGTCGCGTGTCCCGACCGTCGCAGATACGAGGCGAAACGCCGCGGCCCTTTTGATAATGCTAATGTTCCTCTGATACGACGGAACGCCGAGATACCACCGTCACATACAATAAACGCATCCAATAAATGGACGCCATCTGCGGATGCCATTCGAAATATTCAACTGCCATCAGCTGGTGACATTTGCAAAGGTAACGGTTGAGATTTGCCCATACTCAGTGCTATACATATTTTAATATTATTATTTATCGATCTACATTAATATCAAAGGTGAAACTATAGACTGCAACGGATTGAATCTTTGAGCTTTAATTTTGTTTAAGTGTAGGATCCGATAATGTCAGACAATTTGTAAATTAAGAAAACTAAATATTTCACCTTTCACGGTTTGAAATATCCCTGTTTGTGTGCAAAATGTCTCAGAAATACTGTACTGTACCAGGAAAAAATAAGCACCATACAACTTACCATAAGCAAAATTCATACATGCTATGATTTATACCTAGTTCATTCACTTTTAGATTCTTGGTGATGGTGATGGCACTAAAACTGTTAGATCGCAAAGAGCAGAAATCGGGAAGGCGTGATTATTTCATATTTGAATGCATATTGCCTGTTGTCCGAACAGCGCGGGTGTCTTCAAACAATAAGTTGTAAAAGCACGGACAATGGCCTTTTGTATCTAGCGAATACATGAAATAAATAGAATTATTTAAGCGTTATGCTTCGAACGTGCGAAGTTTCATATGAACCGGCGCGTAATGTTCAGCGTAACGTACTAAATCTAACCGAAAATTCAAAGCATTCAGAAAACCTTGTTTTTGTTTATCTCGACGTAAATTATTTTAATAATTTGTCATGATTTCAATTTAATCTCGCGACATCTCGCCGATTACACGTGTCCTGAATAACTTGATACTGCTGTGTGTTCTAGACATTTAGACTAGATAGTTTGAATACTTTACGTGTGTCAGCGCATCACTATAATGCGTTTAGACGGCTAAATACGTAATTAAAATGGCTGCCACGTGGAATCCAGAATGGTATAATCTCGTGGAACCGACAGTATTGTTTTAATTGTAACCGACGATTAGGGACGTCGAAATGGCACATACAATGGTACAATGGGTTAGGTTGGCAAGCTTTGAACTTTCTACACGGCCCCTAGGATTTAGCATTCAGATCCTCCGTATAATTTAAGCCACAACTATTTCGTTTCAAATGTAGGTGGTTAAGGTTTTCTCTTGCTTAAATCGCCAACGTTGTCAAGAACATTTTCGTTATAATATAATATATATACAGTTCACACGACCTCTACTCGTATATAATTTTCGCTATAAGATTTAGCGTTCGTGTAGTTTTTAAATAAGGAATATTAGCAGTCGATAAGAAAAAAAATATTTTTATTTTCTTATGAGAGATTAAAAACAACTTAATGTTATTTTTTTTTTTCCTGACACTGTAAATTTTTTCGAATTAAGAAACTATATTCAATATCACAATATCAAATTTCATTTTAACCGCACAAGTGGTTTAGGCGTTAAAAGAATAATAGCCAAGACTTTCTAATTTATGATTTTAAAAACCTAAATGACTTCAAGTCTTCCTGAATCCTACAGTCTCAATTAGATACGTTAATAGAGTCATTTCGTTCCCTTATCACACATTTGTTCAGTGCAGCGCCTGCGGTTGCCCACGCGCAAGATATATTGAGCTCTGCCTCACTGACGTGTAGGTGAAATTAGCGGAGAGAGGGTAATTATTGGTAGCCCACTCCGCTAATGGCCTTCAGGTAACTTCGATTAACATCACCACAAACGCGTTTAAAAGCAACAGTGATATACGAAGCAAATCTATTTAAAAGTAATGATTAAACCCTGAAGCTACATTACTCGTAATGCACCTTCAAAGAACGCGCTAATAAATGCTTAATAATGATTTACAGAATAATATTTAGTTACAGACGTATATTGTTACAACATTTCTAATGCAAAATGGCTTCTATATTGTATACAAATAGCAAAAGCTAAGTTCATTGCTTTTCACACACGAATGTAGTAGCAATAAATTTTGTACGTTATGAATAGCTATCTTAATAAAAATAACATACAAAAACTAATTTATTCATCATTAATTTTATTTATATCGTAGAATAAATAAAATTATATCAGATGTCGTTCAACCGCTTCCAAAACTATAATTTTATATATATACCAATAATAAAGGAATGTTTATGTGATTTTAAAGGCATTAATCAATTTACATATTTTATGAAAATGATATCCGTCACATTCAGGTCATAAAAATAGGATCTAAAGACTTTAAAGTATCAAAAACATGGTAAGAGCCATGTTGAGTATCTACTACAATAGAAGGAAGTTAAAAAGTAAAGTACAAGATTCCCATAATGACTGTGGTTTCTTTCGTCCTGTTTCTATCCGAGCTTTATTAAGCGGAATCATAGATAACTAGACTGTAAGTACGTAGACTTACATCGTCTAACATCGATTATTCTTTCCGATTTTACAAATTCCCATGGGAATATATTTCTTACATAGACCGGATACAAAAACAAGCCATGATCTTCTGAACGTCCAACGGATATGACCTGCTAAGATATATATGTTTCTTTTCTATACATCATGCATTTTCTTAACTTTAAAATAAGAAGAACCTTAATATTAGTACTTTACCTAATACTAAACTTATGACCACTTTTAGTACGTTCCAGACGCTAAATATAACTACACGAATTACAGCGAAGGCATTATAAGACATTTTGTTAAATAAATCATTTAAAATCGTGCGAGTAATTAGCATGGGCAGGGCGGACAATAGCCGACATACGGGACGCCCGTACGTGGCCGACCGACAGACCTACTCGATTTAATCACATTAATTGATACAACCGTTACGACATAATGATGATGTATTGTACAAATAATTCGATATTTTAAAATGCTGGACGGTCCCGCGTACAAAAAGTTGTACCGCAAGAGGACGGAAAACTCAAAGGTATTCGAATCGGAGCCGTACCCGGAGCGTACAATGGAGAAATGACTAATATAATTGAAACTTCTGCACTGTAATCTAAACCAAATTATGTAGTCTGGACTTTTAGCCAATTTAGTTTGACTTTTTAAAGAATGGTGTTCTACATTTTTTTCAATCGATATCGAGAACTAGAACAAAACTAATTAAATTACAATTCAATACAAAAGTTTATGGCGCAGATGGTACAGTAAACGACGAAATAATTTATGAAACAATACAGCTCCTTATAAATCGAATATATTATTTTTACTAACATAACTAAGCTTCTCAAACTTTTTGACAACTTTAAAAGTGCAAGCAAGCTCGTGTTACTGATCTTAACTTTAACAGCCATTAGGAAATTTACAAAACCTAATCAACTTTTATGGAGGGAAACTTTTAGATGGAGTAACGGTTGTAAAATGGAATTCCAGTATGCATCGATCTATAAGATAATTAGGTAGCCGCAGCGGTCACGATCAAGTGAAAACATTTGACGTGTGAACCCATAATTTAATACTAAGCTTTACGGGACATTGAACCTGGTGTAATTTCGTGAGCCGAGAAAATCGACTGCGGACATGAGCAGACAATTTTTTCATCGAATCGAGAGTAATGTCTGCCCCAAATTGTTGCGTCGAGGGAATTGTAACTTACATATTATATTGCCGGTAATGCAAAACTGAAAATGTCGATTAAGTAAAATATTATGAGATCTATACTAATTTAATAAATGGGTATTTTTTTAATTTGTCCTTTCTTCGCGCATAAGACGCATTGAACTCGTTACAACAGATTGTGGATCATATCGCAACTGTGGATTTACTGAATTGTTTGTCGAAATAGAAATTCAACAAAGTAATAAAAGTGGACTATAAAGTATGAAAATATTATTCGTATAAGCATAAAGAGTTTGCTCTTTTCCAGATCGTTCAAATAAAGATTTCATTACAATTTAGCACTTAAGTCCATCCGTTATGAAAGCAAATATTTAATGAGGTTAGCTTGCTGAGCTAATACGTGCTAGAAGAAAAAATTCAAAGGAATAAAACCTCATCCGAACTCCGGAGGAAAGCAAATTTTGTGTCAATTAATTTTTACAAAAAAAAAATATATACTTTAATAAAGAATTATATCTTACGGTGAAGTGATCTGAAAAGCTTTATGCAAAGTAGATATCATATGCCTCTGAAGAAAAGAATGGTTCAGAGTATACTCTGATATACAAAACAGTAGTGACTATTTCACTCATAGCTGCCAAGTAGCAGAGAAATGCATATTAAGCACTCCGGCTTAAGAAAATATGTTAATGGAACTTTGAAAGTGAGCGCAGACCGTTTACGCGAGCATCGAGCGGCGAGAACGACAAAATGACTGCAAACGACGCAGCCGTCGGCGATCCCATCACCGGGCTGGGCTTAAACACGGCATAATATACTTTGAAGGATGATCCGTGATGAGCAGTATGAGATGGCCGGCGAAAATGATTTACAATAAGGTATTAATTTGCTGTAAACCTCCACAGCAGTTTGCAGTGCATTTAACGTGATATTCCTGTATATTTTGCCGGTGGTATCACAGCTGTTACGACGTAACTGAACCTGAAAATTTATTTATTGGGTATCGGGGAATCGGGCTTTCCCGCGGGTGGTTGCGCGATGCGGCGATACGGGACACCGCTCATTCCCAACATAAATTCGGTGCGCGAATCGGGGATATTATTATTCAATCGTACGATCGAAGTTCGCGCGGGGGCCATAAGTCAGCGGGACGAGCGCCGGCGGGTCCGCGGGCCCACAGCGGTGGCGCACGAGCGCGATGCCATCGCGACCGCTAGCCGCCTGCGAACGTCCACAACGTTACTTTATAGATTCCCTCCGACTTCCGCTGATGGTACTTTAATTTTATATGCCGATGCTATTTCAGCGACCTTTTACAGTTAGCTGGAAAATTGCTGCAGCATTGTAACTGTGATATGTACTCAAAAAAATTTAAAATTATTATCTCACCTAGAAGTTGATCAGCACGAAAGTTACTTCAAATGAATATGAAATTAATTCTTTAAAGATTTACCGCTTTTCTAATTAACCATATTCATGATTGTTTGTATATTAGAAGTGGGTTTAATGATGTTCAGAACGAGTAAGTATGATTTATATATCGGAGCGCAGGGCCTAACGTGTGCAGTCGCCCGGGAAGTAGCCCACTCATAAGTTAATACGATACCGATTGCCCCGTCATCGAATACTAAATTAACAAACTACAAGTTATTACGCGTATCTCATATAAGATCTGCCATATCTCTATAAATTAAAACACATCATATATATTTATGTATACGAATAAGAAGATCCGACGCCATAATTATAAGCTCAAGTAACATGTGTCTTAAATCACAAATTAATAATGTGTTTATATTGATCGTAATTCGCAAAGTACCGTTAAGTTAAACGCAAAAATAGATATCTAAAATTTAATTTGAGAATTCACATAAGATCCAATCGAATGGACATTTAATAATTAACATTAATTTATGCGGTGACTTTGGACTCAAATCAAATTATGCGTGAAAATACAGCTAACTGTTAACAACGTGTCAAACTTAACAGGTCCGCAGCGAACATGATATTAAGCGCTTTGTCTGGCATAAAACACTTGTTTTCACATCATCATTCACTTTACATCTTTATATAACCATTATTTGAAGCCATTTGTGGCATTATTTCAGAATTTATACACGCGCAGTACTAACAAGCTGGCTATTCGGATGATAATGGAGTTTATCACTAAACCACGGCAACGTGAAATCGTTATGTGCTGTAAATTGCTACCTAGCACGTCATACATTTATTATCATTAATAAACTAGCCTAGCTCGAGAAAATTATTACGAGGATTTACTCGACTTTAGGAGGCAAAACAAATTTGGGTTTTAACACCCACAATTACAGACGCGTTACTTAATGTTAGCGCATATTTTTAATACGCTAATATTGCCCACACGTTAATATAATACATTAATTCTATCTAGGGTTTCATAAGCTTTTCAGATACGCTCATGTGGAGCGTAAGGGTCCTATATCTTTGAGAATTAACACGGCTAATGTTCCAACGAATTATACGAACGCGTAAAAAATAAGCACAAAGGCAAAAAAGTAAAAGCAATTTTACTAATTCTTTCTCATACATTAAAAAGTCCAAGTCACAAAACGTAATTAACACCGATAAAATAAAAGCAAGTACAGTCACGTACACGGACACTCTACATGTGATAAATCTTTAGGAGAACTCAACCTGACACCATCCGGTTGTGAGTGTACTAGGATATTAAATCTCACCTAATGCTTGTCCTAGAATGTATTTTTACTTTTGTTTATTCACTACGAATGTGACTTTGATTAATCATCTAGTCTTTTATTTCGTTTTACAAAGTATGAGTACATAAATGATTGTTAAACAAAATAAATGAATAAATACGCTAGTGGAAGCCTCCATAGCCTAGTGGGTAAAGACCTTTGGTTCGCACTGGAGAGGTTGCAAGTTTAAGCCCCGATGGAGGCGTGTACCAATAAGACATTTCCCGATCTCAAGTACATAATTACCTTGCTTCGGCATGAATGGGCTAGCTCGACCGGAGGCCACGGCCTCACAGAAAACTTACGTGAAACGGCGATGTGCTGTGTTTCGTTCAGTGAGTGAGTTTACCGGTGGCCCAACTTCCCTAATCATCCTATCTCTATTCCCATTCCCTCATCAAATTGCCGGCAACGCACTTGCGACTCTTCGGACGTCCATAGGCGACGCCGAGTGCTTTCAATAAGGTAACCAGTCTGCTCGTCTACCTCTAAATTTTTTATAAAAAAAGAATTCCGAAGCAATTTCGTATTTAATAAACAGACTTCCAAGAACTAGAGGTTTCTATATTCGACTGTTTTAAGAACTGAACATCAAAAAAATAAATTAAAATCATGATCACTGTTAGAATCACACCATGCATCATCACGTCAGCATAACCTAAATATCGATACTTATAATAGTACTAGATACAATAATTATTACATCAATTTTTAGCTATTTCAGTTGTATTAAAGTTAGTTATTTTTTTGTTATTGCGTTTGTTTTATACAGCAAAAAAACTAATTATCAAAATCTAGTTGATTCGAAGTACATTTATTCGTAGCAAATTATAAATACAACTAACCTTAACCGTTTTCATTCATTTACAAAGTAAGTCTTCATGGTTCAAGTCATCCAAAGTGATTTTATAAGAGTAATCACGCGGAAAGCACAAAACGCTTTACAAATCAAAATCTAATATTTCTTGTTTACCTTGCTGTCTTCATGACTTCTCACTGAACTAACATAAATTATTATAAGGTATTACGTATAAGATTATGTCAGTATTTTTCTGTTCTTCAGCTATTAAGTCATGATTACGAGATTTAAGGATTAGATTCAGTTTGCTTGCGACAACTTCAACAAGTTCGATTGGAATTAGATCTAGATTCTAGAGACATGTTAATTCTTAAATATTCATTATCGCTATAGCAAAGATACGGAGAATCATTTACTGAAAAAGAAAAAAAGTATATGCAGTGGCGGATACACAAATTGTTTGCATATTAGTTCAATTGTTTTTAATTTTAAAGAAGCTTTGATAACACCTTTTAATTTTTATGCTGAATTCTATTGAACGACCTAAAGATGGATTTATATTATGTATCCTAATAGCTCTATCGTCAGGTGATATTTGAAATGAAATTATTTTATTCAAAACTACGCGAACCCGATAGACGTTGTCCTGCCGGTCTTGGTTTGTGAGTCTAAGCCGCCGTCACCTGTATGTGACAAATGATTTTCCATGTATTCCTACTTTTCTCTTAGAGATTTTTATGAATCATGTTTGCTATAGACCTCACGGAGCCCGAGACCTTTCCAGCGAATGCAAAATTGTCGAAATCGGTTCGTGCTTTCTGGAGTAAAAGTGTCAGGGAGGAAATCCCGAGTTATTTTTATATAATAGAAGATAGTTAACAAATTACACTTTTCTAATGTCAAAACTACGGTGCCTACCACCGGTAGTGAGATCTATTTCGATGAGGGGTAAGAAGGGACGAACTGGCGCAAGCAGTCTTGCATTGAAACAATGCTCAATACAAATAGCCGAAGAAGACTTTATCTTCTATCTATTATACGAGATAACGCAGTCGAGAAATAGTGTCGCAACACAGACGCCCAACTCGTGTAACACTAATGTTCTTTGACTACTTAGCACTTAGTAAGTACCCGTTATTTCGGCTCAATATCTCAGCAATCAAAATTACTCACCTGTCAAAATAGATTTGTTTTTATTTTGTAGTACACGGGCCCTTGGAATGTTCCAACGGTGTAACGAGATTTTGTAATTTAACCTACTCGACAGCATAATTTGCTGATTGTTCAATTAATACAATCAAAGCACAGGTTCTTAAATAATTTCTCTCGGAACGTTTTTAATTTGAAATCAAAATGAGACAATTCAGTATTTTTATCGCTTCTATTTTAACATTGATTGATACGTTCTGATTCGTTAAGATTATGAAAGTCTTTAAGCGTTCGATTATATAAGAACAGGCATTTTTTTTGTTCCGTAGGAACTCGAATAGTGAATAAAATTGCTGGATATGATTTTCAAAATTCAAATTAACCACCGTCTAACTGTTTTGTTGAAATTAAAATGCTACCAGGCAAAGATCGATCCTGCAAAGGTCAGTGGTTTACATCCGAGGCGGATGATATTTACGAGAGCCAGTAACCGTTTAACGATAGGCGAGTAACCTCTGCTAATTCTGACTAATCCAAACGGCACTTCGGTATAAATTTTATAGACTTGACCTTTAGTTTGGACCCTATCATTATCAGTAATATACCCGAGGCGCAATCGGGAAAATCAATACGAAAAACACATTATCGCCTAGATTAGGTAATTATTGCTCGTGTTCGGCAGTTTTGGCAATTGACTGGCGATATGCTTTGCGAATGCCCCTTCATGGTATTTTATGAGGTTCACGGTCGAAATGGACGTGATCGGTTGTGTGAAAATATTTTTAACGACGTTTATAAGATGTATTTAGACCCGTGATTTGGACTTATTCACAATGAGTTTAGTGCCTGTGTTCGACAGGCCTACTGAATTAGGTACAACCAGGGAAATTAAAACAGAGCCAGATTGTGGATTTAAGTAAGTTCGTGTTACGTCAAATCCAGGCTGCAGATCATGACATACTTTGGACATTTGACATATATCGAATGTCATAAATAGTTTAAGCCCGGCGGGTACTATTTAAGTTTTCCTGGTACCTAGGAGTTCTCTAGGCATGACTTCTATAATCGGTGATGTCCCATCCCAATTTCAACATAATCCACTAGTATACCTTAATCATAAAGCTGGGACAGCTCAATAAACTGAAAACATTATCAGTGCTGCAAAAGTGCGACAATATCAATTACGGCGGGCGATTACAACGCACCGTGCAACAAGGTGTAAAAACGGCAATCGAGAATGTCGTGCGTTAAACGGAGCCTGACCGGGCGGCAACAGCGACTCACTATACGACCGAATACTAAATCAGTTACGCCACAGCACTAAAATAGGCGGTGAAGCTAACGCGGGTTAGGCGCCGCTGAGCACGGACTCGGAAGGGATGACTTCCATGAACCCGCCGGTGTGAAATACGAGCACCCCGCGCCGACCGGCGGAAGCGCGTAGAGATCTCAATAATACCACGGTTAAACTACCTTTACTGTGTAAGATCAGCTTGTTCACAGAAACTTTATGTCCCCCATAAATACTGCACTGCGCTTCGCCCTGTGATTTAGTAATAAAAGTAGCATAAAAGTAAAATATAAAGGGAAAGAAATCGTCGAGTCGGGATATCTCATTAAGAAATAATAAAATCATAAATAACTTAAAAATGCGTGAAGAAAACAGGATAAGACCTAACGGTATTTCTTAAGCCCCAATAATAAGCCCCATAAAATACAATATCATAAAGTATAAAGCATTAGTTTTAGATTTAAAAGTGATAGACATAAAAGTTTGTTACTAAAAAGTACAAAACAATTTCATTTTAATTGCAAATTGGCGAGGAAAATTCTAACGCCAGAACTCCACTTGCAACATATTTATTAAAACAATCTTGTAAGCATTTCCTTTATTAGCACTAACTAAGATTGAAACATAAATTACCCGTGCAATACTTGCTAAACATATTACTGAAAGTTGCTATGCTGAACGTAAGGTGCGAATGCGGTGGTATTTTGTAATGATTCTCTAACTCATGTTTGTTTATAATCGTTTATAATTTTCTTCATAAACTTTATGTGTGGAAGCTCGTACCTATAAAGTTATAGCTCGTCTTAATAAAGATCTGAAATTAATCACAGCCAGGGGCAATATTTTAACATAATCACTCATAAATATTAATTCACAGCAGGATCACAATATTATGGTATATATAAAGTATTTTAAATACTATATTTTCTTACTATCATGTTAGATAAAAGTAGGTGTGTATAAGCCAAGTAGGTTTATTAAGAAAATCTACATCTTATATCATCGTAACAGAAGCAGCACCTTAATCTCCTATGGTTTATGTCTTCATTTTCATCCGAGAACATTTTATTTCCTCATACTCGGTATTCCAGTACCTGCGTGTCACAATGACGCCGTTGTCGGTGGCTAATGAAGCTCTCACTTCACACGAAGAAAAAACTAAATCGATAATTCTTTATCAATACAAAAGGTCATGAGATACTGCCACGTCCGATAGCTGTTGACGGCTAATTGATGTTAAAGTGGATTGTTTGCATTCCCGATAGATATACAAACATCATGAAATATTCATTGTATCGACGCATTTGTGGTCATTTAAAGTTAACACAAGATCAAACCATCCTTGGGAAAATTTTAGACACGTATTTTTGTTAGTCCCAAAGTTTTCTACCGTTGTTGTATCTAAATGGGTTTATTGATTGTATATTGAATGCATATTACGAGCCAAAAGAACATTAGTTTAATATATTTTATGTGAGTTTATGAGAATTTATTTGGATTTCAGTTTATAGAAGTATGCAAAACATATGCCTTATACGTTGGACATAATGAATGCTCATCGTGAAAAATAGTTTACTTCCCGCCTCATCTGTTCGTTGATTTCGAGGCTCAATTTCATCGACAGGTCGGATATACGATGTTGCGACACTCATGCGTTGCGCACAAACGTGCTCGTACTGAATTCCCGTTACACAAGAATTAATAATCGCCGTCCAGCGCGCTTCTAAATAGTGAAAAATGATCATAGATTATGAGGCCGCTTATGATCCCGACATCACAATTTGTATATGTATAATTATATCCCGCATCACTTGTTATGTTATGGGACCGCGCTAAACAGCGAACAGTTATCGTTAAATATTTTAATTACTCGATACGAACGATTTAGTCTGCCTTATATTCCTAGTTGGCGAATAGTTTAATTTTTTTTTTTGTTGAAAAAACTTTAGCCCTAGAACGTTAGGATTACGATAGAGAATCGTTGGCAGCTTAATTAAAGACACGGGGTCTTATTAGATCGCAACAAAAAGGAAAAAAAGGACCGAGAGAAACGAACCTATACGGATCGGTAACGAGAGGAAAGAAGCGAGGGAAAGATGTAGCGGGCAGCTGCAAAGGCTTCGGGGAGGATAGCGTGAGAAATAAGCTTCAGGACGCTGCTAAAGCGTGCGCACCCAATTCCTAATGCAAATGCGCAGCCATCCTCATCGCAGCACCCGCCTCAGCACAGCGCCGCCGCGCGCTGCCTACTTTCGTTACCGTCACTGACTATAGAGCTCAATATCGCATCGATCAAACTTCCTTGGGCCCTGTTATGAGAGTTAATCGGAGGGTAAATGCACGTTTTAGTGTTTTATCGGCGGCATTAGAGAAGGTCTACGAAGTCGAGCTTTTTATGATGCATCACAACAATAGGGTTTAGTAACGACAATGTAATGCTCGTTATCATTCGCGGAGCTCGTGTGCTGCGGACTTAGCAGTCGTCGCGCTGTTATTGTTTAGCGTTGCTCATAATTATGTGCAATAATCGTATATGCGGGGAAATATTTATGAGTCTAATACACGTTGCTCGAGGATAATGAACTCTACGAGCGGATCGTGTCATCTTTTATTCAAATATTATTATGCAACCTTTAATAAGTAAACAACCTTAGGTAACTTAAATAGCTGGCATTATAACAATTTACTTAGCACACTGTTAGTAAACATTAAATCAATTGATATCCTTTTATATTTTTGCACTGCCCGAAAACGTGCCGGTTATCGGTCGATTAGACATAAAATACAATGCCAACAATTTGGCGAGTTCGTGCGCTGGCCCGTTAACTGAGATGTAAAATTAAAAGATGTGCAGTGCAAATTGAATTCGACTGATGCTGTCATATTGGAATTACGAGCGTTTAATTGCGGTGAAAGAGCGTTGTGACGGCGTTGTGCGGGCGACGCCGACAATGCGCCGTCATGCTTCGTCCTCTACCCGATCACGACCGCGACATTGGAAATCAATAAATGATTTAGCCACCGCGCCGCGTGCGAACCTGATTAGACACGATAGCCTCATCTCCGCCGAAATCTGGTGGGGGTCGCAGTTCAATGGGTTATCTTGTATCGCCCGATATCGTTAGAGTTTCTACGGATCGTAGCGAAGTTTCTTGTTTCTACATTCCTAATGTCTGGTTTACACGTTTATCGGTTTGCTGTTCTATCGACGTTATCGTTAGATGCTGCTTACAACATGTGTGAATCAAGTTAATTGTTCTTCCCTATGTTTTATCTACATATTAATACGCGAACGGAAAACTTTGTACACCTTTTCAGGAAAGACGCGTTAACATAAAAACATGAAATTTCTCACAGTTATATTTGATATGGGGGAGGAGCGTAAAATACCTATATTATTTTAAAATATGCCTTTACCTCACATATTTTTAATAAATAAAACGCTATGCACACTACATCACGCACGCTATAATATTTTGACATGACACGATAATCACACTTGAAATATTCTAATGTTTATGGTTGACATCTCTGTTTTTTTTAATAAAATTAAATGGCCTGGTATATTTTTTGCCAAATTAAAGTCTGTGATTGAATTTAGAATAGATAATAGTTTTTATAGCTCCTCTACATGATGGATTTAAATATTAAGGGTCGAATTTTGACCACTGCCTCGGTGAGTGAGCGAGTCAGCGACCTCAAGTCATTTTAGTCCCTTCTGATTTCACCCCTACAAATATTTTTTATCTTTCGTAAAAATAGAGTTCTGGCCTAAGGGAGTGGTTTACCGGAGGTTTCGGGGGAAGCTCCCGAACGAAGCGCGGGTCACGTCGCCGAAAGAGACTACGTGACAAACTATAGTGTGTGAATGTGTGAGTGTTGGGTGGATAATATACTGTAGGATAGGATTGTTCGGTGTGCATCCCTTGTTTGATTGCCATAACACAAGTTTAACTTAGCATGGGATTAGACGACGTGATGTGAACTAATTCGTACTATTGTACATGCTCTTCTATAATAAAAATTATAAATGCAAAGCTCTTCTATAATAATATAAACACTTCTTAAGAAATATTGTTAAGCTGCTGTAGCTGTTACACAACATTATTTACATGCTAGATTGACTGCATAGTAAATGAAGTCTTTCAGCTGAGTAAGCATAAAAATTATGACGTCTAATTCTAAATCCCCTGGCGGCTCGTACGTTGTATCACGCAGAGAGCATACATCATGGATGGGAAGCCTGGGTAATAATTATGACCTCTCGCTAGAAATTGATAAGTCATGCCTGTCGGTAGTTCCTGATGTGATTAGAAAATATCGTATTTATTTTAATCATGACATATCTGAGCCCGAAGGTGTATCCAGCATATTTAAAATCGTAAAAGACACTTTTATTTACACTTCAAAGTCAATTGAAAATTGTTAACTAATAGACGGAATATTTATATTAGTATATATATTTTTATTCATTAGTTGAAGCAGAGTTCCAGCTGTTTGTCTACGCCGCGACTGGTTTAATTTGCCTCTAAGCAACTTTTTTTAATATCGGAATTTTGGGTATGCAGTTTGACCCAAATAAGAATTTTGGACGTGAAGCGGGCAGTAGGCGTGGTTTGATTCGTGAAGAGTGACACGATAATGATACGGTATACGCACAATTATTTGGTCAACGCGTATCACATCCGTGGTCTTAAAATCATGTGGGCCTGTCTTTTTCAAATTACATGCATACGTGCATATTCAATTTCCGAGCAAGGCCGTTTGTCCACTGCCGGCCTGACGGCCGCTGACCGCTGACGCGTCAACAAGATTATTTTAAACATATAAAATGCAACTGTATGATCTAGGCTATAGGGTTCATTTTCTTACGACATTGCTGTAGCGTCCATGTTGTCGCCGATCTGTGATGGCGTAGAGGAAAATGAAACTCGTCACCTATGTCATATTATCGGGCCGAAATCATCTCGTTGACGGTGACGGCGTGCAGTGGACAAATTGTGTAAGTCATAACGATTATTTTTAAATTGATAAAGGCCTGATCGGATCTGAAAATGATAATTATGACGTAGATCAGCAAGTTCCGAGGAAATGCACTATCCATAAATTCTTTAAAGGACGATAAGTATATATTATCGAGTCGTTATCTATGATGCAATGAAGCGGAATACCTCGTCTTCGGAAGGATAAGAGTGTCGTTAATGTCGGTTATACGGCCGTCGATTAGTGTTAAGTTTCTATATAAGCCTAGATGCGGCTCATGAAATGCGGATGTGAAGTTTTACTTTTTAATTACTATCCTTTTTACTTCTTCTTTATCAGCGAAACTGAAAGACCGAATATTTTTTTTCAATCAACGTGTGTTTGTCATGTTTATAATGAAATTGTTATTTTATATCTATCCTAATTATATAAAGCTAAAGAGTTTATTTGTTTCTTCATTTGAACGCGCTAATCTCAGGAACTACGGACGGTTAAAAATCTTTTCTGTCGGTTAGCCTATTTATCAAGGAAAGAAAAGGCTACATATCATCACGCTACGACCAATAGGAGCCGAGCAGTAATAAAAAATAATGTAAAAACGTGTTTTAGTCGCAGGCAACGGCTAGTTTTTTAATATACTCGTAACAGCGGCTACTTTTCAACCAAATCCAACTAAACCAAAAAAAAATTTAAGTACCTACCACTTATGTATATTTAGTTACAATTTACAGCAACTATTTCTATTCGTTAAAATGTAAGTTATATTAATTAATAATTCCAAGATGTCGTCTCCGAATGCTGCTGTACAACCTTTTGTCTGTATGTTTTCACAACTACCTGTCATCATCAATTATTTTCAGCCTATTTTCGGTATTAACGCCGGTTTACTTATGAGTGTTATCAAGATAACTTTGTCACGCTTCTCAGTCTGGCTTGTTTCTCTTTCTGTTGTAGAAAACACGTTAAGATCTTTAATGTTTGACCTTTTCCCTTCTGCCAACGTAATGAGGTTATCTGAATTTACTTTATTATATGTGGGATAAAAATATTAATATACTGTTGAGAAAAAGGTCACGCAGTAAATCTGAGATTTCTAACAATAAATGCTTTCGTGTTTTGTAGAGAGTAGAATCTCTACGGTTACAACAAATCTTTATTGATAGCGGAAAGATGAGGTCACGTGTCGATATTTTAGTTGCTTTTATACATGTAGGTACTAGGTAAATAATAACTGACGTCAAAACACATAACTGTTGCTGTACCGTATTATGTTCAGTGAAATATTTTTAAGTACAGTAAGCGAGCTTAATTAATAAGATTAACGTTCGAGCTGTATGCAAGCTACCAGACCAGAAACTTTTCATAATGAGGTATCATATTGTTGTGTGTGAAGTAATGAAAGGCTTCTTGACACTCAAACGAAGCACCCAATAGCTTTGATTTATGGCATGGACATAGTTGAAAGGATGGAGAGTAACATTTTTAGTTGTGGAAAAATATAATTTCTCTAAATGAGCTTACAAGAATGTTTGTGTTTTTCGGCGATTTTTAAATTCCAATCGAGCGAAGCTGTAGGAAAAAGGTTGTAACTCTATAAAGAAGTAAATCTATATATATAAAAGAAAGTCGTGTTAGTTACACCACTTATAACTCAAGAACGGCAGAACAGATTTGGCTG